>KZ071496.1:239643-254810 GCA_002091845.1 Anopheles cracens | reverse complement strand
TCGAATGAACCTAAAATCTCACGAAATTGATCACATCAAAAGTACTATAAAACAATTTTACGGCAGATTTATCCTTTTGGCAAAACCCCTGATTTCAGATGGATGTAGTAATACTGAACGTAACGCTCTTATTGCTTTATTGAGCAATTTCGTAATTGAGGTTGACACGACAATAAACAACAGTATGAGCATGGGAAATTTTATGACCAATAACATGTAACATTCAAATCTGGATTAGACATCGCATTTGCCTAGCGACGCCTATTCTTTTTACCTGGTCAGCGACCGCATAACCTCTGTCTGGGCAAGAGCATCTGCTAGACTTGGCGATTCCCTTAAGATGTACGTGAGTTATGAATTACAACGGTGTATATTCAGCGTTGTATAATTACGACGAGATGTTTTTCTCAACGTTGATTTGAATGAATGAATACCGAATTGAGAGACATTGGGATTAGGATTTGAATCGGTCATGACTGAATCCCGGATGTGGAGATGCAATCTTGGAGTGCAATTCAGATTTATCTCTGTTTAAGGTTCGGATTTGTCATGATTTAGATGATGCCTTTGTTTGTTTTTTACTACTTAGTTATAGGGTTAGCTTTCGATATAAACATATCCAAAAGCTATTTATAGTCATTTATAGTAAGTGTTGCTACAAAAGCTCAAGAAATAGGTAACCTTACAAACTTTCCTCAAGCATAACCATCAAGAGTTGCGCCATTCAACAAATTGCTCATAAATCGATTAGATAAAAATGGGATGCCCCACAGATGCCTTCGACGAGCGCAAACATTGTACCTTCCCTGTCGTGCGCTCACTGATCGTGCGCAGACGAACAGGCATGCCCAGAAATCGGCTCACCGGCTCACAACAGCACACAATAGATTTAGGAACTTTATGAGTCAGGGCGCACCGTGCCGAGCCTTCCGCCCCGATTCACTGTTAGCTCAAGCTTTTAATGTCACTTCGCTAAATGTCAACTGTTACCTCATCGCGGCTGGATGGAACATGGCAGTGGCAGTGGCCCGACCGTAAATTCCAACCCATTTCCCCGGGCAGCGTGCGCAAGATTCATCTTTCCACTTTCCGGGAGCCACTACCTCTGGGAGCGCGTTGTTGAAGCCACACTTCGGGCCAGCAGCCTGTACGCCGCGCCGGAAACCATGGCAACGGAAATTGGGAGCACCAACGTGCGACATTTGGCGTCGTCCGCGGGAAGCAGCTGACAGACCGGGTAACTTTGATTCACTTTCATTTTCACTCGAATGTATCGAATTTGACGTGACGTGCAAAAGGGTGGAATCTGCGCATGGCAGGCGGAAGGCGCAATTGGCGCGCAAGTCTCGAAGGTCTTCTCGGTGGGAGAGCGGCTGGCTCACGGTGGTGGGTGCAAAACCGCAAAATCCTGAAGCCAGACGGTGCGAGGGCAAACCATTTTTCCCGCTCTTCGCTTCGCTCCATTCACCAAACCAGCGGTTGTTTATCTTAGCTCATCGTGTGCCAACTACGGCGAAGCAGGAAGCAAGCCCCGAGACACTGGCGCGCACGCTGGACCCTTGACGGCGAGGGGCTCTAGTCAAGCCGGGCTGCCTACATACTTCCCTTTCGATTTCATTCGCAATGAAAGGGGAAGGTAATTGCCGTAAGAGCTCTACATGCACGGAAAGCGCCACTATTGCTTCCTACCCCGCTCAGCCATAACCTCTAATAGACGAGAGTGTGCACCGGTGGGGGAGCTTTTGTTGCCTTCCGCTCGCTCGCTGGGTTGCTGTTTCTTCGTTACTTTCTTCCCCATTATTATTTCATGCCATCTTGGTGCATCTTCCTCAACGGCACGGGCAGGAGAGATGAGGGGAGAAGGCTTTCTTATTACATCTCACTTGCGCTTTTGCTTTTCGCCAGTTTCGCCCGCTGAACGTCACGCAATTCTGTTTCGATCGAGGCTCCTCATGCCGTGCTCGTGTGCAGTAACTCAGGCACAGGCGAAACTCGAGCGGACATTTGAATCGACCAAGTGTAAGTGTGAATAAAATTATTACACGAAAAAAGTGCCACGATGGTAGACTTTGTACAATCTCTTTCGCTGGATGGTGGTCATGCACGGTTCGTTTGCTGTTTGTATAGCAACCAACTTTTCTTTGCATGATACATGAACTCCTTTTTATAATGAGAAATAGCACCTTTTTAGTACTGTAACAAATGCACATTCTTAGCAAAAGTTCTTCTCTTGAATATCAATATCAAAATGGGAATTAGAACGAAACATAGACGTACTATTGTTATCAAACTTATCTAATCGTATCTTATCAATCGTATTTTTGAAAACTCCAAACGGTTTTTGAAAAACATTTTCAAACCTTTCTATAGAATTTTAGATATGAAAACGCGAGTTTACCTATATTTTAATATAAATATAGTTTCACTTGGCAAATTCGATAGTTTTGTCACTGCATTTTAGTAGTATTTTCTTCATTGGATTAGACAAATCGTTCGTGTATAATTTATAATTAGCATATTATGCTTTTAATAATTATGTTTGGTCATCATTTATTCTTGCAATCAAAAACACTTTTTTTAAGAAAAAAAAATTGTCGATTTCTTATGTAGCTGGTATAAAACATTTAAAAAAATCAAATTGTCTTTTTGACCACGTGTGGCCGTAGTTATAAAGCTGTAAAGCATCAGTATGAATATTATGTATTCATAGTTTCATTGTGACACATTATATTCATATGCATTTTAATTGTCTAGTGTTCCGTCGTTATTTTGTGGAATGAATATATTTTATTCTGACTACAGTCACTATAATCAATGTCTGCCAACAATTTAAAATAATCAAATGAGAAATGCTATTGAATCATTGGCGTTGATCTTTAATTATGTGCAAATACATTCAATTGAAATGCCTAATTGTGTTTACCACAATGAAAATGCATGGTACTAAGCTCCATTTAGCTTTCGAAAAGATCCATTCATATGAATATTCAGAGAACATTTGTTGGAATCACTATTCGAATCCCTATAGATTCATTAATGACCAAGTGTAATAATAATAGAGTAATAATGGTGTAAAAATTGTATGACTACTTAAGGCATCGTATGAACATTTCAAGTGTCTCATGAATCTTTATAGGTTCGTGTAGGAATATCGCCATGAATGATCATCTAAAGATTCACAAATCTTGAATGATTCGAATATTTATATTTAAAATGAAGAATGACTATTAAATGCTCCATATGGAGTATTTGCGATTTATTTGTATCTTTAAATATTATTTCAAGATATTTTGATTAGCTACCTTCATCCTTTAAATATTCCTTTCTCTCTGAAGATTCGTAATAATTTGAGTATTAGTAAAATTATTAAAAATAGTTTTTTGTTGAAAATTTAACAAAGATGCTATCGAATTGTGTCGTAAATTGGGAAAGGGTTTAATATTTTTTATTTAATATTTTTTAAACAAGGAATATACACTCCAAATTGTCAGATAATAAAATAGGGTCAGTCTAAACGGTCAGATATATTCACAGATTAGAAGACATATTTACTAAAATTAAATTTACCTTGACATGAAATCATGAATCTTCAAAGAACCCTAGTTCTAGAATGAATTTTATAGAGAATGATTCATCTTGAATATTCAAATATTCATAAATTAAAAAAAAATCTTAAATTAAATTATTCATAAATAAAGGTTCAATAGCCTTCTGAAATCCAGTGATCTTCAAAGGCGATTGAGCCTTGAATCATGAGAATCATACGCATTAATCCTGTTTAAGGATAAAATCAGGCATAATAATCTGACTAAGGGAATTGCAATATTCGATTGATAAATCTTTCAAATTTTTCACAGTCCCTGTTAAACTAGATCAAGCGGGCCAGAAGATGTAATAATGAATTTTAAAATTAAAAAAAAAATTACCGCACGGCATTCACAATCCATACGAAGCAGATTTAGGTGGATTAACAGAAATTATTGCATTAACTGCACGCACGAACATGTTTCGTAACGCTTACCAACGGAACAGCCAAAGAAACCGCATCTATTGTTTTGATGATAGATTTGACACATTATATTCATATGCATTTTAATTGTCTAGTGTTCCGTCGTTATTTTGTGGAATGAATATATTTTATTCTGACTATAAATTTTTATCTGCATACATACGCCAAAACATATTTGCCCTGGAATGTTCACTTCCTACTCGGCATGCACTGTTCGGTACAATTTTCGCGCTCCTCCTAACGTTGCAATTCACTTCACTGCAGTACACATGGAAAGTGATGGTACGGATGGAGTAAGCCTATATATCTCCCCTCCCCGAGTGGCGTGAGTTTCCGGCCTCCGATCTACGATCGCCAGTAGGGTCGAGCTCCATGGCAGAAGTTATGATTATACAATACGATGAAAAACTCGGTTGAAACCACTCTGGAACTGATAAGAAACCCCATTCATTAACTGTAATTTCAAAGATAGAAAATCTCATTTTTCATGTTTTCTTTCCGCGAATTACAATCGTTCGAACACTAAAAAATATGAAAAAAATGACCACTCGGTGTCAGTGAGGTTTTGGTTTGATATAACGTCTTGCATCTTTGTTAAACTCAAAGCATGCATCGTAATTTTCCACTCCTGTTGCGTTTCTCGCCGCCCGGCATGACTCAGTGCACGGTCAGTCGAACGGTTCTAGCTGCCGTCAGCACCGGTCGAATAGTGCCGACGTGTTATCTAAGGCAAGGAGAAGGAGAACAGAAACACCGGAACTTGACCCAAGCCCTTACCAGCGTCGTTGGCCCTATGCGCCGATAAGACGGTGGTGACAAGCGCATTTCCCACGCGCAACCCTAGCTTCCCCGTCGCGGATCCGCCCCACCGGGGAATCATATTTATTGTTGCAAACTAATGCCCGCAAATTATGGCGCTGTGCATATCCCGCGCTAAGCAGCGTCGTCAGCGCCGTGATGTGTCAGATCGTGTGTTAAGTTGATAACAGGGGCTTGATTTTCGCGGCAACTCGTTCGATGCTAGTTTATGCACTCGGTTTTGTCGTGGTGACGCCGTTGATACGGTGACGTTTGATGAGACAGCATTACAATGACCTTGAGGGTATGGATATAATTTCGAGAAACAGCAGCTATAGGCACGCTGCATTGCAAAACTGCAATGTAAACTGTTTCATTTTCTACGAACTCGAGTCGATTGCTTATCAAATCATGCCTGCCAAACAACCGTTAAACAGCGGATAGTTGACAGCTAGCATAGCAATGCCTACTGCAATCGCAAGTGAGCAACAATTTAGCCTTCTGAGCAATAAGCCTTCATAAATAGAATTAATAACTCCGATGTGGTTTACGTATTTTACTACTGTCAATCTTTGATTTTTGTTTGGTTTTATTCTAAATTTATGTTAATTAAATAAAACAACCTTATATGAACATCCAATAGATACGAGAAGATCTATAAAGCTTCAATTTTTTTTTCCATTTGGAATGCAATTCATTTATGACGGACTTGGCCAGCTGCAGAATCATCATGGTTCGTTCCTTTCTCAATTAACTGTCTTGAACACTTCATGCCCTGTCCTTACCCATTCGTAGTTCGTATTCGTCAGCTTTTAGATATCTTTATGGAAGTTTGCCGTGTATGAAAGGCTGCCGGTCACGTATTTATTTAACTTATTCTAACGGTTATTATGATTCTAACTTATTTCATGGCTCGATTATTGAAATAGCAATAGAATAAATTGAATACATTAACATAAATTACTAAATAAATAAATAAATTAATTAAGAATACTCTGAAGGATTTACTTTTAACGATTGACGAGAGTTTATCGTTGTTAACGGTATTGCTTTCGAAGAGTACGCAATATCACGTAGGATGAAAAAATCGACATTATTGTTTGTTATACAAAGAAATTAGAAGCATTGTCAACGTACAAGCTGTTCTGCAATCAGGAATAAAATATTCAGGGAATCTAAGGCAGGGCTCTATGAGCCGTCGAACAAGACATCGAATTATTTCCATAAAACATCTACATACATGTTCACTGGAACTGATAAGAAACCCCATTCATTAACTGTAATTTCAAAGATAGAAAATCTCATTTTTCATGTTTTCTTTCCGCGAATTACAATCGTTCGAACACTAAAAAATATGAAAAAAATGACCACTCGGTGTCAGTGAGGTTTTGGTTTGATATAACGTCTTGCATCTTTGTTAAACTCAAAGCATGCATCGTAATTTTCCACTCCTGTTGCGTTTCTCGACGCCCGGCATGACTCAGTGCACGGTCAGTCGAACGGTTCTAGCTGCCGTCAGCACCGGTCGAATAGTGCCGACGTGTTATCTAAGGCAAGGAGAAGGAGAACAGAAACACCGGAACTTGACCCAAGCCCTTACCAGCGTCGTTGGCCCTATGCGCCGATAAGACGGTGGTGACAAGCGCATTTCCCACGCGCAACCCTAGCTTCCCCGTCGCGGATCCACCCCACCGGGGAATCATATTTATTGTTGCAAACTAATGCCCGCAAATTATGGCGCTGTGCATATCCCGCGCTAAGCAGCGTCGTCAGCGCCGTGATGTGTCAGATCGTGTGTTAAGTTGATAACAGGGGCTTGATTTTCGCGGCAACTCGTTCGATGCTAGTTTATGCACTCGGTTTTGTCGTGGTGACGCCGTTGATACGGTGACGTTTGATGAGACAGCATTACAATGACCTTGAGGGTATGGATATAATTTCGAGAAACAGCAGCTATAGGCACGCTGCATTGCAAAACTGCAATGTAAACTGTTTCATTTTCTACGAACTCGAGTCGATTGCTTATCAAATCATGCCTGCCAAACAACCGTTAAACAGCGGATAGTTGACAGCTAGCATAGCAATGCCTACTGCAATCGCAAGTGAGCAACAATTTAGCCTTCTGAGCAATAAGCCTTCATAAATAGAATTAATAACTCCGATGTGGTTTACGTATTTTACTACTGTCAATCTTTGATTTTTGTTTGGTTTTATTCTAGATTTTTGTTAATTAAATACAACAACCGTACATGAACATCCGATAGATACGAGAAGATCTATAAAGCTTCAATTTTTTTTTCATTTGGAATGCAATTCATTTATAACAGACTTGGCCAGCTGCAGAATCATCATGGTTCGTTCCTTTCTCAGTTATTTATTCCGATTGTAGTTATTTCTTACAGAGAGCCCCGGTGATATAATTGTAGTGCCTTCCTCTAGTAACGAATAAGTGATTAATTATCTATAGTGGAATAAATGTAACCAGTAGTAAACAGTAGTAAATAGTAAACATGTTGCTCGAAAAGTTTGCCCATAAAGGCAGTTCTGCCGAAAAGAGTATTTTCTAATCTTCTCATGCTGGTAATGTTGTATTTGCTCAATATTGCAAGTCCAATTAACTGTCTTGAACACTTCATGCCCTGTCCTTACCCATTCGTAGTTCGTATTCGTCAGCTTTTAGATATCTTTATGGTCCCGGGCCGTTTCGCCGGACCCACTTTCGGCCGTTTCGGAAAGTGATCACACCAGTCCGTGGTTCGGCCGATGGGGAGACCGGCGTGGGATGGGAGGCACGGCAGGGAAATGGATGGGAGAGTTACATACGTCCAGCCCGAACACGTGTAATGGGTTGCCCTGCTGTGGACCGGCTGCCTTCCGGCGGGCACAAATTACGAAACCCGGCTCGGACACGATGCGCGCTGCTGATGTGTGTGATTGCGGCGGAAAGCGAAAACATGACGATCATGGTGATCATGAAAAGCGATGCATGGTTGCATGTGCAGCGTGCCTTTTTACGGTCTGTTTTGTTGCACGCCGTGTGGAAAAAATGTATCATCAGTGATAGATGCACGGGGAAAAACAGGCATTAGTCATCCAAGCCCGCGGAAAAGATGACCATCTGATACCGCACGGCATTCACAATCCATACGAAGCAGATTTAGGTGGATTAACAGAAATTATTGCATTAACTGCACGCACGAACAGCTATAGCTGTACTCCAAACTGTAGTACTCTCGCCAAAAAAAAAACGAAGCTTTATATAATGTGTGAATCTTTTTCAGATTGATCATTGAGTCATCTTTGAAAAAAGCTAAAATATATCAGAAAAGCACAAACGCCCGCATATTACGAAAGTAGTGCATGGAAAATCGAAGCTTGCAAAAAGTAACCTCAAATTTTTATCTGCATACATACGCCAAAACATATTTGCCCTGGAATGTTCACTTCCTACTCGGCATGCACTGTTCGGTACATTACAAGCTGTTCTGCAATCAGGAATAAAATATTCAGGGAATCTAAGGCAGGGCTCTATGAGCCGTCGAACAAGACATCGAACAAGATAGACATCGAACACGGATCAAACCCAAGTAATCATATGGAGGTTCGCCGTCAGGCATACCAGACATGCTAGACAAACAAAACATCAAACGAGACAGTTTGGTTTTGTTTGGCATGTCTGATGCACATCTTGAAGCTGTATACACCTTGCGGTTTCATCCTGTTAACTGTCAGAAGGTGGCTATTGGCGGCTGTTTGTGTGTTCGTGTGTTCGCAACGGCCACAATTTCATACAGGATCGTAGTGTAAGTGGCCAAATTTATCAAATCAACAGTTCAAATAATGATGTTATAAATTACTCGTCAGTATTTTGATTGTCTTAGTCATAAATGGCAAATTCATAAATGGTAGTAGAATACCTTGGATACTAACTACTTCACAGGTCAATGACATGGCATACATTGTGTGTGTGTGTTTTTTTTTGTTGGCCCCTATGCATAAGCTACATCAACTACTCTTCTCAGTTATGGGAGTTTTTATGCTCTCTGATTCACGAAGCTCTACACGTAATGACGCTCTTAACTACTCGTAACGACCGGTGACGATCGTCCTTGAAGCAGCGCCACCATCCACCAGCTATAGCAACCCAGCAGGAAACTCGCTTCAAAGTAATCGATAGGCAAAAACGCGTCGAGCAGTGCATTATGTCACCTGCAGCAGGCTTGCCTATCCCTGCCGCTGTCGAAGCCGAAGTCGTCGAGGGAAGATACCAAACAATTAATACCATTCGTATGCCATTTCCTGCAGTTATCATCATCAGCCGCTTGTTTAATAGCGTCTCGTTTCGCTCCTAGAGATTTCTTGCTGTATCTGCCTGAGCACAGCTGAAAATCCACGCTGCATCTCCTGCACAGTAATGGCCTCAGCTATTCCGGATAGTCAAAGCCCATGAACGATGGTAATCATCACGATTACAAATTCCTCCGATTCCAACGAAACCTGAACGGGTTAGGGACAGAGGAGCGGGATTGTTATATTACAATTTAATGAATAACTTTAAAATACATACATAACATCCATGTATGCTGTAACAGTTCACAACACGAATAATGTTTTTCCAAATATAAATTCCAATCATTTAGAAAATCCTTTTTAATGCAAAAACCCTTATTTTCATCTCTATATCGCCATGTCCCTCTTATGCAAGGGCATAATGATCAAATCATTAATTTTAAACGATTTCCATTTCATTTCATTTCATTTCAATTTATTTCATCAGGCTCACCAAGAAGGCTAAGCCTGGATTAAAAAAAAATGATTTTTGAAATAGCAATAGAAGAAATTGAATAAATTAACATAAATTAATTAATTAATTAATTAATTAATTAATTAAGAATACTCTGAAGGATTTACTTTTAACGATTGACGAGAGTTTATCGTTGTTCACGGTATTGCTTTCGAAGAGTACGCAATATCACGTAGGATGAAAAAATCGACTTTATTGTTTGTTATACAAAGAAATTAGAAGCATTGTCAACTTACAAGCTGTTCTGCAATCAGGAATAAAATATTCAGGGAATCTAAGGCAGGGCTCTATGAGCCGTCGAACAAGACATCGAATCGCCCGGCATGACTCAGTGCACGGTCAGTCGAACGGTTCTAGCTGCCGTCAGCACCGGTCGAATAGTGCCGACGTGTTATCTAAGGCAAGGAGAAGGAGAACAGAAACACCGGAACTTGACCCAAGCCCTTACCAGCGTCGTTGGCCCTATGCGCCGATAAGACGGTGGTGACAAGCGCATTTCCCACGCGCAACCCTAGCTTCCCCGTCGCGGATCCGCCCCACCGGGGAATCATATTTATTGTTGCAAACTAATGCCCGCAAATTATGGCGCTGTGCATATCCCGCGCTAAGCAGCGTCGTCAGCGCCGTGATGTGTCAGATCGTGTGTTAAGTTGATAACAGGGGCTTGATTTTCGCGGCAACTCGTTCGATGCTAGTTTATGCACTCGGTTTTGTCGTGGTGACGCCGTTGATACGGTGACGTTTGATGAGACAGCATTACAATGACCTTGAGGGTATGGATATAATTTCGAGAAACAGCAGCTATAGGCACGCTGCATTGCAAAACTGCAATGTAAACTGTTTCATTTTCTACGAACTCGAGTCGATTGCTTATCAAATCATGCCTGCCAAACAACCGTTAAACAGCGGATAGTTGACAGCTAGCATAGCAATGCCTACTGCAATCGCAAGTGAGCAACAATTTAGCCTTCTGAGCAATAAGCCTTCATAAATAGAATTAATAACTCCGATGTGGTTTACGTATTTTACTACTGTCAATCTTTGATTTTTGTTTGGTTTTATTCTAAATTTATGTTAATTAAATAAAACAACCTTATATGAACATCCAATAGATACGAGAAGATCTATAAAGCTTCAATTTTTTTTTCATTTGGAATGCAATTCATTTATAACAGACAAAAAAAAACAACAACTTAAAAACTATCTTAAAACTAACAAACCAAAATCAAACTTACACACTAAAAAACCGAGTACCGCAAAACATGAAGAGCGAAAAAAGAAAAATGAAAAAAGTACAAGAAAATATAAAGAGGTTAAAGAAGGTTAGAAGAAGAGCGGAGTTTAGAAGGGAGGTCCATACACTTTACTGGTTAAAGTGCAGTCGAAAATTATTGACTTAATAGTTAAATACTAATGAGTTTGATCGTTCCGATCGTTACTCCAGCTAATCGAATGAATATGAGCATTTATATCACAGCAAAAAAGATATGATTACGAATTATAAAAAAATATTCAACTATCAAAAACTTTTCTCTCTGGGTCTACAGTTATGTAAGTTGATTAAATTGATACCAAAAATATGATATAAGAATAGCAAACAACAGAGAGTTGAGGCACCAACAAGTGAATTTAATATGAATAATGATAAAATGATGATGCGCGTGTAAACGTGAGGAATAAAATTGAAAAACGATTATTTCTGACGAAAAGCATGAAAAAGATTGGACAATCAGAAGAGCAAATATAATATTTTATGGTAAAATTGTCTACAGAATATGGAGAGCCGAGAATAAACATACTTGTCTTGTGCATACTGTTTGGAAATTATAATAGCCCTTGCATTCATCGAAACCACCGTCAGGCCCTTCAGCATCTAACGGTACTCAAAGCCCAAGGTGTAACACTGATTGGATGACGATGCCTCCAGGTCCCACGAACCTGTTCGACCGCTTCGATTGGACACAGCTTCGCAGCCGAGCGGCGTTGAATCTCCACGGAAAGTGAAGCTCATCCACCAGAATCGAGCACAACGAACGAAAGGGAATGGTTCCTACGGGGGGCGAACGAGACTTGATGGGCCCCCGATCAAACGGTAGATTCTCCCCGTTCGGCGGGTAGAAACGTTGGCGGAGGAGCGAGTGGATTATGGCCGTGCTAGGTGCTGGCGGATGGGCCTAGGGTTCATGGTCAGCGCGAGAATCAAACGGAACGGACGGTACGGGCCGTTCGGACATAACGAAAGTGAAACGTCACGTTTGAAGGAAGGCTCGAAGGCTACAAGAGGAAGGAAGAAAAATAGAAGCTACGGACCGTTAGGTCACAGCGAACCATTTACATGGCCGCTTCGTTTGTCCATCGTCTACCGTCGTTCTCACTGGAAAGCCCGTTAACTTGACGATGCTGTAATTTTTCGGGTGGACTCTCCCAACCGACGGACGGAAACACGCACAGGCTGGAGTTTTAACCCTATCACGCCCAGTGGTACGCGCGACGATCGTCGTGAGCGTTTTCGAGAACGTAGGGGTAAGCGGAAGCGGACGATGGACGATGCAAATGTACCGGATATGCACCATACTGGCTAGATATGATGCTTAGTATTGGCGACGGGTTGAGCCATCCGTTGCGCGGGCTTGCATGCACATTCTTTGTGTGTGTTGTAATATTTCTGAACTGCGTTTTTATATCTGGTGGATATATCATCGCAAACGGTGGGAGATCTCACCGTTATGAAAAAGTTTAATGATACTAACAAATGCTAATTGAAGTGAACATTCTATATCTACTCACTAACATTTTTGTTGTTTTTTTTTTAAATTATTTTCTAAGTCTAAATAATCTTACCAGTTAAGAGCTGTTTTTTGTGTTACAATGTTCCAATACCTATTCGTAGCGAGAGCGCTCATTTTGAAGGAACATTGAGTTAATTTTTCAAATCTGCCGAGTACTTGTGGTTTTTCAGTTTGTATTTTTAATTTTTTAATTAAATTACAAACTTTTTTAAATTTTTGAAGTCGTGTAAGAATTACATTTCAATGTATAACTTTTCGATGGATCAATGTGTCTCAGATTTTTTTTTCAATGGGTCAATGTGTCTCAGCAAAATTTGAAAATCTTTAAATTTATAAGAAGATTACTTTAAAACAGTGAAAGAAACGCTGATACATATGTCTAGTTCCAGCTAAGTCGAGAGATGACATCACACTTTCGGGCAGAAGTGCATGTTGCCTCTGGTTGCTTTCAGTAGCTTAGGTAAAACATGTTTTGTATATTGTTTTCCACTGTTACGATTCAGTTTTAGATTTGATTATTCAATGATTGAAAAAAGTAGATCATTCAAAATCAAACTATGTACTTTTCATTACTAGGAACAACGCTTTCGGGATCGAAAATCTTAAGCCGCTAACCTAGAGCAGATCTTAGAATCGTGATAAATATTGTAACTTTAATCCAGAAGTCAGTATTACATATTTGGATCGGGCAAGTTCAGATTGGAATTTCTGACTCAGGAATATAATTTTATCGAACTTTTTTCTGGAACAACAATCGAAATCTTGCAAACAATCTTGTCAACGTATGCTAAGTATCCAGTCTTCCAAACATGTTTCATTTTTCATGCGATTGTTCAACGTGTCTTTGATCGTTCCGATCGTTACTCCAGCTAATCGAATGAATATGAGCATTTATATCACAGCAAAAAAGATATGATTACGAATTCTAAAAAATATTCAACTATCAAAATCTTTTCTCTCTGGGTCTACAGTTATGTAAGTTGATTAAATTGATACCAAAAATATGATATAAGAATAGCAAACAACAGAGAGTTGAGGCACCAACAAGTGAATTTAATATGAATAATGATAAAAAGATGGTGCGCGAGTAAACGTGAGGAATAAAATTGAAAAACGATTATTTCTGACGAAAAGCATGAAAAAGATTGGACAATCAGAAGACATAAAGATGCTTCGAGTGTTTTTTTTTTATTGTAATTGAAGCAAATATAATATTTTATGGTAAAATTGTCTACAGAATATGGAGAGCCGAGAATAAACATACTTGTTTTACTCTATGCTCTAATCGTCTTGTGCATACTGTTTGGAAATTATAATAGCCCTTGCATTCATCGAAACCACCGTCAGGCCCTTCAGCATCTAACGGTACTCAAAGCCCAAGGTGTAACACTGATTGGATGACGATGCCTCCAGGTCCCACGAACCTGTTCGACCGCTTCGATTGGACACAGCTTCGCAGCCGAGCGGCGTTGAATCTCCACGGAAAGTGAAGCTCATCCACCAGAATCGAGCACAATGAACGAAAGGGAATGGTTCCTACGGGGGGCGGACGAGACTTGATGGCCCCCCGATCAAACGGTAGATTCTCCCCGTTCAGCGGGTAGAAACGTTGGCGGAGGAGCGAGTGGATTATGGCCGTGCTAGGTGCTGGCGGATGGGCCTAGGGTTCATGGTCAGTTAGCCGAGGTCGGGTTCGTAGTTAGAGTATCCGGAATCGAAGTGTATCTATGATTTCGTTCCAAAGAGCCCACCACTAAACTAAACCTCACCCCACAATTGGATCAGCAACGTTTGGCCAAAGCCAGACGTGAAAATTAAACTTTGTACAGCTTTGTCAGACACAAGTGCATTGCACTGGTTTGTCATGCTATTGTTTTTGTTTGTAAGTTCCCCAATTGATCCAAAATATAAAACAAAAATTAAACGAACATAAACTTATTAAAAATAGACTACTATTTTCACATCAGCGTAAATTTCCTAAAATGATGAGCTTTATAAGCTGTACGGTGACTATATAATACCTTACGTGTACCGCATCAATACTACCGTGATGGAGATGGATGGATGACGCGTTACCGTTTATCTGCTAAGAAACTTACAATTTGGAACCATTTCTTCTTATTGTCATACCAATAATTCCTATAACAAACATTTCATATTGTAAACATTCAGTATATTTCTGTACACATAAATACATTAACTATGAGTATTAATACATTTGGTATAACCTAATTATTCGATATGTATATACACAGATTTCATAAGAATTGGTAAAGGAAGTACTGGTTCACCAAACAAATGTTCCTGTTTCGCAGCAAACATTAGCCAAATTAACATTGAAAATGGAACATTCTCCGGAAGATGTAGAACCATCATAATAGTGAACTATTAGCAAAACAATTGTAATGAAGGAACAGCCGGAACATGTTTTAACAGACCGGTGAATAAATTAACTCACAACCGGCTTAACATCATCGTAGTAACCGTTGATATTGATAACATGCAGAAACTCGGATATTTCCTTCTGATAACCGTGGTCGTACATCTTGTTGCCCAGGAAGATGGTGTACTTGAGGAGCTTCTCAAAGTCCGTCTCATCGTCCAGCATCTGGCGGTAGCGCGGATGCACGTAGTACTGCGTCCCGGTCACGGCCGCAGCCCCCGCCGGTACATCCTGCAGCCGCCACTCCTTCGAGCGCAGATGCCGGTAGAACCGCAACACAACGCGAAAGATCTGCTCGATGTTGTTGTAAAACTCGATACTGCG
>KZ071496.1:203654-216264 GCA_002091845.1 Anopheles cracens | reverse complement strand
GGGGAAGCAGTTCGTTCAGGCGATGGTGTTCTGTGCGTTCAAGCGCTACAAGAACGATTCGCTTCTGTTAATTGTCTCACCGGTTCTTCGACTCCTGCGGGTCATAGCGCAACCTGGTGTTGGTGGCAGTGTGCGGTAACACTGTAATACTCTAGAGCGCACGGTTGTCGCCTTCGGGGGTGGTGGGACGGTTCTGAAGGAAATATGCCATAATTTTAATCTCATTTACAGAATGCTCCATCCACAGCGAAACCCTCAGGCAGATCCCCCACCCTAGGAAGCGCTGTTGGTTTCAGGAAGGTGGATTTGAAAAGGCTTCCTGGGCAAGATCGTGACAGCAGGATTTGGAAGGTGTGTTGGCAAACCAGCACAGAAAAGATGGAGGGGTCAAAGGCTGCGTGGCTGCAATGGTATGAATTGTTTTAAACCCCATTGCATAACAAAAAAATTAGAGTTTCAGTGAAGATTTCGTACTTTACCTTCGCTGCACTTCACACACAGCGCCAATACGTGACGGAATTCCCCCCCTACACAGATAATGAACGGAGAATGCTTTGAACCGAATTTGACAAAGCACGGATAGGTTAGAGAGGAAAATGTATATCGCATCAATGTTAGATCTAACATACATCATACAGAATTCAGAATTCAAAATTCCGGATTATCATCGAATAATGAAACAAATTTGTTGGACACACACTAAAAACTAGGGTACACACAGATATGATACTACAAAGAACCGATGAGTTCAATCTGTATCATGGTTAACTTACTTTGCAAAAGCTGCATTTACAGTATTTTATTCTTCAAAACGCTTATCATCCCAAAAAGTTATCTGGGCGCTAGTGCTTCTTATCTTTCCTTTACAGCAAAAACATGGGCATATCAAAATCCATGTACGTTTAAAGAGTAAAAGAGGGATAATTTAAATAAGGTTTGATTACTTACTACGCTGAGTTTTTATGCTATAATCGAAGCCGGCACCGCGAACCGGTCAGTAAACGGGGTGGTCATGTTCTCCCTCCTACTACGACTACTGCACCACCCTACTGTCGTACAAACCGACCGGGGGTAAGTGTAACCTGCAGCTGCAGAGCATGAGAGGCGACCGGCTCATCATTTCACACTTGTTCGGGCAGGTTTTTGCCGTCACCACCGTACGGAAGATGCCGGAATCAACCATCCGCTCCACTCGCTACCAACCAGACAAACTACAACCGGTGGCTTGCCTTTTTATCACAGACTGAAGCTAGACGACGCGAGGAGGAGAGGTTGCCCCACGGGCAAACTTCTTAGGTGACAATTTCTTGTCAAATACCATCTCATCGTCGCATGTGTGCGGGGGGAAAAGGTTGAGGATAGGTTGTAGTACTACTATCGACACTTGAGGCGCTTACGGTGCAGAGTTCTTACGGTGGCCCGTTGCATATTTCTCTCGTGAGATCTTGAGAATCAACTGGTGGAATTTAAAGTGCTGATGAACACAATAATGTTTATTGATTTAAGAAGTGGATCCTATTGGGATGTTAAGTAAAATAAATCGACCAATATTTGCATTTCTGCTACTACAAACAAAAACGAACATAACTCGTACCGTGCGAAGTGCGGGGCATATCTCGAGAGTTTCCTGTACTAGTAGCTTGTAATTTCAAAACAACGTCCGTAATAATCGCGAGCCTAAATACAACGAACTTTGGTTGCTATTGCAATTTCATGGCAACAACATGGCAAAGCTTGCACAATGGATTCCATTATAGTTCCGTTCCGATTTGCTTCCAGCTTCGGCTCCACCAGTTGAGTCTGCTTGACATTCGATGTCAAAACATAACGCTCATTAGCAACCTTCCCAGCACGAAACAACGGCACACCTTAGACTCACACTCTGTCCGGTGTTTTATTTTCTCCACCTCCACAACGCCACACCAACCTACCAAACCTGGACGTTCTTGACCTCAGCGCAAACGCTTATAACTTTTTGCTGCTGCTTCACCACCCTGTGATGACTACAACCCTACCAAATATGCATGCTAAATTGTTCATTATCGGCAGCGGGCCTGAACGGATTCGAACGCAAATCTGTGGACAAGAGTACGCTTTTCGTTCTATTTGTTCACCTTTCCCCGTCTGTTGTCTACAAACAGCGCGGTTGGCAGGACTGGAAAGATTTGTAGTGCAAATTTCGACGTTGAATGAAAACAACGGAACGCTCGCCAAGAATGGCCCCCACCACCGAACCACCTTCACGGCAGCAACAGTGCCCGGTAGGCAAAACAAATGCATCAATAGCAACTGTACCGCAACATCAAAAGCGCGTAAAAAACCTGCGCCTGAGTCAGGAGCCGAACAACGGTGCAACAGGGCACTCTAGCAGGCATCAGAGCGCCGTGTGTATCGGTGTGTCCAACTCAACCTAAGCGAACCGACACCTTGTGCCGGTGAAAATCGAAAATACATTTCCCGAAAACACGGACCAGCATGCTGGGGGAAAAACATGCTAGAAAACTAAGGAGAGTGCGGTGCGTTGGTGCAGGTGCCACAACACAACCAAACCTACACCAATGAGATTTGGATGTGCGGGATGATGTTGGTGGTGGCCCTGGGGTGGGTAGTGATGGAGGGGCGGTGTCCAACCACGGCAGTACTCGCTAGCGCACCCGGAATCTGCTACTACAACACCGCGTGCGCGCGAGCGCCTTCCCTTCCATACGCACTCTCTACCTCAGGGTGCTCACCAAACCACCAGGCGACGGTGCAGAAGGTGTCCCAAAAATAACATTCCAACACATCGCGCGCCACACAGTACAGCACAGCACCGGGGTCGGTGCTGCGAGCGGTGCGTTTTGTTGCTGTTTTGTTGCCACCACACACGAATGCAGCAAAAACAAAAACACCACCACCTTCCCGAAAAAAAAACAAGAACGCATCTGCAACACAACGACTGCACCGCCAAGAATCGTCGGGATGAATCAAATCACCCGGCGGCCGGCCGGCCCTTCGCGAATACGTTCTGCGGCTTCTCACGGGTGTGCGCGGGGGAAGGAATCGACAAGTCGTTGCTGCAGCTCGTAGGTCCAAAAGCGCGTTCCGAAGAGGGAGTGTAGGGTGGCACGTTTGAGAAAATGCAAAGCCGAAAGATGTAATCCGATGGAGCTTCTCGTGCGACAACTTCAGCCATGTGCTACTCTGGGAGTACAGGAATGTAATTTATTGATAACTGAGTTAAACTAGATAAGATCATTTGACACAGCGGAATAATGTGCATGCAAAGCTTGCACAATGGATTCCATTATAGTTCCGTTCCGATTTGCTTCCAGCTTCGGCTCCACCAGTTGAGTCTGCTTGACATTCGATGTCAAAACATAACGCTCATTAGTAACCTTCCCAGCACGAAACAACGGCACACCTTAGACTCACACTCTGTCCGGTGTTTTATTTTCTCCACCTCCACAACGCCACACCAACCTACCAAACCTGGACGTTCTTGACCTCAGCGCAAACGCTTATAACTTTTTGCTGCTGCTTCACCACCCTGTGATGACTACAACCCTACCAAATATGCATGCTAAATTGTTCATTATCGGCAGCGGGCCTGAACGGATTCGAACGCAAATCTGTGGACAAGAGTACGCTTTTCGTTCTATTTGTTCACCTTTCCCCGTCTGTTGTCTACAAACAGCGCGGTTGGCAGGACTGGAAAGATTTGTAGTGCAAATTTCGACGTTGAATGAAAACAACGGAACGCTCGCCAAGAATGGCCCCCACCACCGAACCACCTTCACGGCAGCAACAGTGCCCGGTAGGCAAAACAAATGCATCAATAGCAACTGTACCGCAACATCAAAAGCGCGTAAAAAACCTGCGCCTGAGTCAGGAGCCGAACAACGGTGCAACAGGGCACTCTAGCAGGCATCAGAGCGCCGTGTGTATCGGTGTGTCCAACTCAACCTAAGCGAACCGACACCTTGTGCCGGTGAAAATCGAAAATACATTTCCCGAAAACACGGACCAGCATGCTGGGGGAAAAACATGCTAGAAAACTAAGGAGAGTGCGGTGCGTTGGTGCAGGTGCCACAACACAACCAAACCTACACCAATGAGATTTGGATGTGCGGGATGATGTTGGTGGTGGCCCTGGGGTGGGTAGTGATGGAGGGGCGGTGTCCAACCACGGCAGTACTCGCTAGCGCACCCGGAATCTGCTACTACAACACCGCGTGCGCGCGAGCGCCTTCCCTTCCATACGCACTCTCTACCTCAGGGTGCTCACCAAACCACCAGGCGACGGTGCAGAAGGTGTCCCAAAAATAACATTCCAACACATCGCGCGCCACACAGTACAGCACAGCACCGGGGTCGGTGCTGCGAGCGGTGCGTTTTGTTGCTGTTTTGTTGCCACCACACACGAATGCAGCAAAAACAAAAACACCACCACCTTCCCGAAAAAAAAACAAGAACGCATCTGCAACACAACGACTGCACCGCCAAGAATCGTCGGGATGAATCAAATCACCCGGCGGCCGGCCGGCCCTTCGCGAATACGTTCTGCGGCTTCTCACGGGTGTGCGCGGGGGAAGGAATCGACAAGTCGTTGCTGCAGCTCGTAGGTCCAAAAGCGCGTTCCGAAGAGGGAGTGTAGGGTGGCACGTTTGAGAAAATGCAAAGCCGAAAGATGTAATCCGAATGGATTATCTTTATTAAAGATTATAAATGGCTGTAAAAAAACACGCATTATTTACACTATTTGTAAATATGGCTCGTACTAAAAAAATGAATTTGTATAATGATAAAATTTTGCAGAGATTGCAAAGAGGATGCCGCCTTGTGTGATCACACTTCAGATTATGCGTACTCTGTTGATCGAGGTTCAATGGCACATTTTTATACGCTACACTACTGCCGACACGGCATGTTTAAGGGTTCGTGGACATCTTTTACAAACTATCAAAAATTGTGTTCGTTTCTCCCTCTCTCTCTCTCTCTCTCTCCAGATCTCCACACATCGAAGGTGTCAAGAGAAGAAAAACTATCATCTGCATGTCTTTCAATGTACTTAAACAACGCATAGATACACACGCTGCTCGCGAAGCGCCAGCTCAGCACAGAAGCGTGGAAAGGAATTCTAACGAATGTCCAATTAAATTGCTGCTCCTCGATACCCTCACCCTCACCCTATTCCCGCGAGTAGGCAACAAACAAACGGGGGGAAAGAACTTACCGTCCGCGTCGACTTCGTTGATCATATCTTGCAGTTCTGCTTCTGTGGGGTTTTGACCTAGCGATCGCATAACGGTGCCTAATTCCTTGGTCGTGATTGTGCCATCTCCGTCCTTGTCGAACAGCGAGAACGCTTCTTTGAATTCAGCGATTTGTTCTTCCGTAAGTTGATCGGCCTAGGAAGGAAGTGAAGATGGAAGAGAAAATACGGAAACAAAAAAACGTTAGAGTTTATCGTTAAACTGTCGTGTGCTGCTTTTTATTTTGCATCCGATTTTGGAATCACTAATGGCCTTGGAATGTAAGTTAGCAAAAAGAAAAGAAAGAAATTGCCGGGTGCGTCGCACACAAGGCACGTCACGTCACCCACCTGTCACCGGTTGATCTAAATATTTCCCTCAATTAATAATTCACGCGTGAAACGAGTAGCGAACCGAACCACTACACCGAACGATTACATTACATCCGCTTTTTCACTACTAAACGATTGAGCGTGAACAATCAATCTCTTGGCGTGTATACACAGATGCTTGCAGTGATCGATTTGTGCAGCCGGAGCAAAACTCGCTCCTTCCCTGTGGAGATTGATTGATTGAGGCAGATTTATAACAGGTAGTGCGCGGCGGCGCTTTACATTCTGCCCAAAATGCTTCGTTCTTCATTTCCCACGCATCTATTTAGGAGGACTTTCCAGTGTATATCGTAGCCATTGAGCTTAAGTTATGAGCGTAATACTTGAAGTGATAAAAGTACATGATTCTGTAAAACATTAACTATACATTTCTTATTGCTGCCCTACTTAAGCGCAACCTGTAGTTCGAATTTTAAGCCGTAATGTGGGCGACGCAGTGGGAGAAAAAACATTCAATCTGTTAGCCGGATCTATTCAAATTACAAAGTGTTCCTAGACACCGTGAGAGAATCAGTTCTGATCGTTTGCAGCAAACTTGCTTCCGTTTCAGTTTAATCCGCTTGGTGGAGGGTCATAAAATGCTACAAAATCAAATAGAACCTCACCCCGTACGTACCAGTGACTTTTGTTTAACCGCAAACCAAACTGACAAAGCTGCCATAAAGTGTCCACACTTACAGTTCTACATCGAGAAAAGAAGGAAGGTGGTGTCCGCTTTCCGCAGTGGCTTTTGCCACTATCATGACGATGTGCAAGAGGCCGACGACCATCGTTTGCTTCTTACTGTACCGTTACAAATGACAAGTTATTCGAGAATATTTAAACATTATTTATATGCGTGCCCCGTACACGTTACCCCGATCCAATACGTACGCACCAGGCTGGTCTATTGCAGAGAAGTAACTCCGGATAATGTACTTCGGACAACATATGGCAGGCAGGTTTGAAGTCTTTTGAAGTAATATTTGACAAAATAAGTTATCTATTCACAGAATGTAACCATATGACAACTCGAAAGTTAAATGTAGGAAGCAAGCGACGATTAGCTCACGGAAGAGAGCAGCTAGTCGGTACACGGCGCGTATGTCTCTTCGTTGCTCATCGCATCGCAAGCGCGGTCCGATCGGACACGTCGCCGTCGTCTGTTCAACCCATACAAACGTCCATTTGCTCTTGCTCATCGCCACACACAGTCTCTCGGCTAGCCGAAGCCGGCACCGCGAACCGGTCAGTAAACGGGGTGGTCATGTTCTCCCTCCTACTACGACTACTGCACCACCCTACTGTCGTACAAACCGACCGGGGGTAAGTGTAACCTGCAGCTGCAGAGCATGAGAGGCGACCGGCTCATCATTTCACACTTGTTCGGGCAGGTTTTTGCCGTCACCACCGTACGGAAGATGCCGGAATCAACCATCCGCTCCACTCGCTACCAACCAGACAAACTACAACCGGTGGCTTGCCTTTTTATCACAGACTGAAGCTAGACGACGCGAGGAGGAGAGGTTGCCCCACGGGCAAACTTCTTAGGTGACAATTTCTTGTCAAATACCATCTCATCGTCGCATGTGTGCGGGGGGAAAAGGTTGAGGATAGGTTGTAGTACTACTATCGACACTTGAGGCGCTTACGGTGCAGAGTTCTTACGGTGGCCCGTTGCATATTTCTCTCGTGAGATCTTGAGAATCAACTGGTGGAATTTAAAGTGCTGATGAACACAATAATGTTTATTGATTTAAGAAGTGGATCCTATTGGGATGTTAAGTAAAATAAATCGACCAATATTTGCATTTCTGCTACTACAAACAAAAACGAACATAACTCGTACCGTGCGAAGTGCGGGGCATATCTCGAGAGTTTCCTGTACTAGTAGCTTGTAATTTCAAAACAACGTCCGTAATAATCGCGAGCCTAAATACAACGAACTTTGGTTGCTATTGCAATTTCATGGCAACAACATGGCAAAGCTTGCACAATGGATTCCATTATAGTTCCGTTCCGATTTGCTTCCAGCTTCGGCTCCACCAGTTGAGTCTGCTTGACATTCGATGTCAAAACATAACGCTCATTAGCAACCTTCCCAGCACGAAACAACGGCACACCTTAGACTCACACTCTGTCCGGTGTTTTATTTTCTCCACCTCCACAACGCCACACCAACCTACCAAACCTGGACGTTCTTGACCTCAGCGCAAACGCTTATAACTTTTTGCTGCTGCTTCACCACCCTGTGATGACTACAACCCTACCAAATATGCATGCTAAATTGTTCATTATCGGCAGCGGGCCTGAACGGATTCGAACGCAAATCTGTGGACAAGAGTACGCTTTTCGTTCTATTTGTTCACCTTTCCCCGTCTGTTGTCTACAAACAGCGCGGTTGGCAGGACTGGAAAGATTTGTAGTGCAAATTTCGACGTTGAATGAAAACAACGGAACGCTCGCCAAGAATGGCCCCCACCACCGAACCACCTTCACGGCAGCAACAGTGCCCGGTAGGCAAAACAAATGCATCAATAGCAACTGTACCGCAACATCAAAAGCGCGTAAAAAACCTGCGCCTGAGTCAGGAGCCGAACAACGGTGCAACAGGGCACTCTAGCAGGCATCAGAGCGCCGTGTGTATCGGTGTGTCCAACTCAACCTAAGCGAACCGACACCTTGTGCCGGTGAAAATCGAAAATACATTTCCCGAAAACACGGACCAGCATGCTGGGGGAAAAACATGCTAGAAAACTAAGGAGAGTGCGGTGCGTTGGTGCAGGTGCCACAACACAACCAAACCTACACCAATGAGATTTGGATGTGCGGGATGATGTTGGTGGTGGCCCTGGGGTGGGTAGTGATGGAGGGGCGGTGTCCAACCACGGCAGTACTCGCTAGCGCACCCGGAATCTGCTACTACAACACCGCGTGCGCGCGAGCGCCTTCCCTTCCATACGCACTCTCTACCTCAGGGTGCTCACCAAACCACCAGGCGACGGTGCAGAAGGTGTCCCAAAAATAACATTCCAACACATCGCGCGCCACACAGTACAGCACAGCACCGGGGTCGGTGCTGCGAGCGGTGCGTTTTGTTGCTGTTTTGTTGCCACCACACACGAATGCAGCAAAAACAAAAACACCACCACCTTCCCGAAAAAAAAACAAGAACGCATCTGCAACACAACGACTGCACCGCCAAGAATCGTCGGGATGAATCAAATCACCCGGCGGCCGGCCGGCCCTTCGCGAATACGTTCTGCGGCTTCTCACGGGTGTGCGCGGGGGAAGGAATCGACAAGTCGTTGCTGCAGCTCGTAGGTCCAAAAGCGCGTTCCGAAGAGGGAGTGTAGGGTGGCACGTTTGAGAAAATGCAAAGCCGAAAGATGTAATCCGAATGGATTATCTTTATTAAAGATTATAAATGGCTGTAAAAAAACACGCATTATTTACACTATTTGTAAATATGGCTCGTACTAAAAAAATGAATTTGTATAATGATAAAATTTTGCAGAGATTGCAAAGAGGATGCCGCCTTGTGTGATCACACTTCAGATTATGCGTACTCTGTTGATCGAGGTTCAATGGCACATTTTTATACGCTACACTACTGCCGACACGGCATGTTTAAGGGTTCGTGGACATCTTTTACAAACTATCAAAAATTGTGTTCGTTTCTCCCTCTCTCTCTCTCTCTCTCTCCAGATCTCCACACATCGAAGGTGTCAAGAGAAGAAAAACTATCATCTGCATGTCTTTCAATGTACTTAAACAACGCATAGATACACACGCTGCTCGCGAAGCGCCAGCTCAGCACAGAAGCGTGGAAAGGAATTCTAACGAATGTCCAATTAAATTGCTGCTCCTCGATACCCTCACCCTCACCCTATTCCCGCGAGTAGGCAACAAACAAACGGGGGGAAAGAACTTACCGTCCGCGTCGACTTCGTTGATCATATCTTGCAGTTCTGCTTCTGTGGGGTTTTGACCTAGCGATCGCATAACGGTGCCTAATTCCTTGGTCGTGATTGTGCCATCTCCGTCCTTGTCGAACAGCGAGAACGCTTCTTTGAATTCAGCGATTTGTTCTTCCGTAAGTTGATCGGCCTAGGAAGGAAGTGAAGATGGAAGAGAAAATACGGAAACAAAAAAACGTTAGAGTTTATCGTTAAACTGTCGTGTGCTGCTTTTTATTTTGCATCCGATTTTGGAATCACTAATGGCCTTGGAATGTAAGTTAGCAAAAAGAAAAGAAAGAAATTGCCGGGTGCGTCGCACACAAGGCACGTCACGTCACCCACCTGTCACCGGTTGATCTAAATATTTCCCTCAATTAATAATTCACGCGTGAAACGAGTAGCGAACCGAACCACTACACCGAACGATTACATTACATCCGCTTTTTCACTACTAAACGATTGAGCGTGAACAATCAATCTCTTGGCGTGTATACACAGATGCTTGCAGTGATCGATTTGTGCAGCCGGAGCAAAACTCGCTCCTTCCCTGTGGAGATTGATTGATTGAGGCAGATTTATAACAGGTAGTGCGCGGCGGCGCTTTACATTCTGCCCAAAATGCTTCGTTCTTCATTTCCCACGCATCTATTTAGGAGGACTTTCCAGTGTATATCGTAGCCATTGAGCTTAAGTTATGAGCGTAATACTTGAAGTGATAAAAGTACATGATTCTGTAAAACATTAACTATACATTTCTTATTGCTGCCCTACTTAAGCGCAACCTGTAGTTCGAATTTTAAGCCGTAATGTGGGCGACGCAGTGGGAGAAAAAACATTCAATCTGTTAGCCGGATCTATTCAAATTACAAAGTGTTCCTAGACACCGTGAGAGAATCAGTTCTGATCGTTTGCAGCAAACTTGCTTCCGTTTCAGTTTAATCCGCTTGGTGGAGGGTCATAAAATGCTACAAAATCAAATAGAACCTCACCCCGTACGTACCAGTGACTTTTGTTTAACCGCAAACCAAACTGACAAAGCTGCCATAAAGTGTCCACACTTACAGTTCTACATCGAGAAAAGAAGGAAGGTGGTGTCCGCTTTCCGCAGTGGCTTTTGCCACTATCATGACGATGTGCAAGAGGCCGACGACCATCGTTTGCTTCTTACTGTACCGTTACAAATGACAAGTTATTCGAGAATATTTAAACATTATTTATATGCGTGCCCCGTACACGTTACCCCGATCCAATACGTACGCACCAGGCTGGTCTATTGCAGAGAAGTAACTCCGGATAATGTACTTCGGACAACATATGGCAGGCAGGTTTGAAGTCTTTTGAAGTAATATTTGACAAAATAAGTTATCTATTCACAGAATGTAACCATATGACAACTCGAAAGTTAAATGTAGGAAGCAAGCGACGATTAGCTCACGGAAGAGAGCAGCTAGTCGGTACACGGCGCGTATGTCTCTTCGTTGCTCATCGCATCGCAAGCGCGGTCCGATCGGACACGTCGCCGTCGTCTGTTCAACCCATACAAACGTCCATTTGCTCTTGCTCATCGCCACACACAGTCTCTCGGCTAGCCGAAGCCGGCACCGCGAACCGGTCAGTAAACGGGGTGGTCATGTTCTCCCTCCTACTACGACTACTGCACCACCCTACTGTCGTACAAACCGACCGGGGGTAAGTGTAACCTGCAGCTGCAGAGCATGAGAGGCGACCGGCTCATCATTTCACACTTGTTCGGGCAGGTTTTTGCCGTCACCACCGTACGGAAGATGCCGGAATCAACCATCCGCTCCGCTCGCTACCAACCAGACAAACTACAACGGGTGGCTTGCCTTTTTATCCCAGACTGAAGCTAGACGACGCGAGGAGGAGAGGTTGCCCCACGGGCAAACTTCTTAGGTGACAATTTCTTGTCAAATACCATCTCATCGTCGCATGTGTGCGGGGGGAAAAGGTTGAGGATAGGTTGTAGTACTACTATCGACACTTGAGGCACTTACGGTGCAGAGTTCTTACGGTGGCCCGTTGCATATTTCTCTCGTGAGATCTTGAGAATCAACTGGTGGAATTTAAAGTGCTGATGAACACAATAATGTTTATTGATTTAAGAAGTGGATCCTTTTGGGATGTTAAGTAAAATAAACCGACCAATATTTGCATTTCTGCTACTACAAACAAAAAAAACGAACATAACTTGTACCGTGCGAAGTGCGGGGCATATCTCGAGAGTTTCCTGTACTAGTAGCTTGTAACTTCAAAACAACGTCCGTAATAATCGCGAGCCTAAATACAACGAACTTTGGTTGCTATTGCAATTTCATGGCAACAACATATTTAAATAAGGTTTGATTACTTACTACGCTGAGTTTTTATGCTATAATCGTAAACATGCAAATGCATGACTATTAGTGAGGTAAATTGAATGATAAATCCAATCTTCAGTAATTAAAAACTCGGTCAGAGTGTTATGAACTATTTGAATAAATTTAAACCAAATATCAAGTATCAGAATAACCGGATCGAAGGCATAGCCCAATAAATAAAGTTTCTCGAGTGTATGCCAACTAGCTTACATAAATGATGTTTTGGTATGATGCGCTTGAAAATAGATCATTTAAATAATGTTACGTTCCCAATTAGTATGGTTATATTTATGCTACCAGAACTAAAAAACGCATACATTAATAACGGCTTCATTGAAAGTGCTGCAATCGAAATAGATTGCGTGGTAGTTGAAGTAGATCTAAAAACTAAGATATCCTGGGCACGGCGATACTCGGTATCCCTAATTGGGTCACCTATCGATCCTGCGCCACTTCTCCTGTGTAGACGTCAACGCTTCACAAGCCAATCCAAGGCAAATTAGAAGCTTCCCGAACCTCCCCCTAACTGGACACACGAAAAAGGCAAGATCAGCTCGGAGCTCAGCCGAGCACGAACACCAAACACGCCCCGCGCAAGGACATGACTATCGTTTCAAACTTTCCCACAGCAAATACCACCGTGTGCGGGGGGGAAACAGGAGTTC
>KZ071496.1:175758-191145 GCA_002091845.1 Anopheles cracens | reverse complement strand
TATCGTTTATACTTCATGTTAAGGGATCCAGTATTTAGTTTTTGGTTCCAAATGACATTCTTCTTCGTTTTCCTCTTTATTTATGTCGTTGCATATTCAAATCAATTTTTAAAATTGCACATTTTTTGCAAGGGTCATAATTTTTGCGAATACCTTTAATTTTTTGTTGCCCAATACATCTACACATGGGGACCCTATCGCGTGAGTGCGAGAGAGTGCGATATACATTTTCCAATGTACTACATAAGGCCATCCTCGAAAATGTTTACTTGGGTAGCGTATCTCGGGGAGTCACTGCTTACACCTCGCTTTCATAAACGAAATTTGCCTCGATATCATGCCCGTGTTGATCATTCCATCAACACAATTTTGTAATTGCTTTTAAAATATGAATGAAATGTTTAAAATTCAAATTTATACATAATTTACGAACATTTATCAGAATTTAACAAAAATTCTGCCCGACTGCTCGAACTGCTCGAATAGCATTCTTGATTTTCCCCAAGTGACAATTTTTGACGTATCATGGCTAAAGTGAGCTTCCTGCTTCTCACTACTGGAGTTTGTTTCTCATCCAACCAAAGCGAGTGGGAATGTGAAGTTCGATAGTCCCATAGATAGTTCGATAGTTTCTCGTGATATAGAAATTTCAACGTTTCTGTCCCTACCGAAACATAGGATTCCGAAAAACAAAAGAAATTCGCTTACAACGGACCAGATCAAACTGCTGTAAAATCATTATTATCCACTGCAAATTTGGTTAGCTAATAGTCTTCTATCCAAACTTTCAACAACGTTTATTCAACGTTATATGACTTTGCTATCCCACCAAAGCCATTGAAACACTTCGAAGTGGGTTATGGTGGTTATCCACTATGAGCAGCTAGAAGGCGAGTGAGATGAAAGTGAGCGTCATGCGTGAGCATCTGCTTCGAGCACCCATCACTAGCAAGCAAACAACAAACAAACAAACAACAAAGTGCAGCAAAATTTAGACCACCGCGCTCTATTATTGATTTTTCCACTGCGCGGCGGATGCAAAAATGCATTCCGATAGTGTTAACCGGCTCGTTGACGAGCTGGTCGAATCGATTGGCCAACAGTACGACAAATCCGGCGATGTGACGGTGTTGAAAAGATGCAAATTCAGAGCATTTGGGGTGTTGCTCGGCAAACCCGAGTCTTCCACCGATGTCGCCAGCCAGCAAACCGGGGCGACGGAATGCAGTGCTTCCGATCCGGTGGCAATGCTGGAATGCCACCTCTTCGAGATGCAGATGACGTCGCGCTACAAATATCAGATGGTGCGAAATGAACGATTCGAGCGGCTGCTAGAGGAAATCCAAAGGTTTCAGCCCAGCGACGGTTCCGAGCTTGTCGACTCGGAACGGGCAATACTGCAGTTTTTGTTGTCGCTCAAAAATTCAACCCCCGACTGTGCGGATGTTCAAACGGAGGTAAGTAGATTGCAGGGACAGGACGATGTACGTTATTCGTCTAATCGTATCGTGCCTTGTTTCGAACCGGTTACACAGACACCCTTTTTCGGGAACGGTAAGATGCCGGCCGCGCTCTACGGACCCTACCCAATCTTCCGGCCCGAGGATTTTCGCATCGACGACCGTTTGGTAGCCGCCTGCTACAACGACAAAGCCAACCCCTATCTCTTCCGCGCCACGCAAAACGTGTTTACCGCAAATCTGGCCAAAATGATTGCCCAACGGACGGAGCGACAGGATCCGCTGCCAGTGGAATGTTCGTACTTCAGCGACAAAATGGCCGTCTTGGGCCACTATCAGGGTCCGTTTCGGTACAATCTGCTTCGGGCGATCCGGCAAACGGTGAGCGAGCCGTATGAGATACTGACGGACTTCGAAATTGTTCGTGGCACCGTGCGGGAACCCAAGGTAAAGGAAGAATCGTTGATATTTAGCCTAAACTGGGAAAACCTCGGCCAACGCTACGTACCTGAGGAGAAACCATTCGCTTCCGAGTGTCCCGGGGCGCTGTTCAGGTTCACTGCGGCCCAGGAGTATGAGATGGGCAACAAACTTCCCGTGATTAGAATAGTCACCCGGCAGAATTTCATACGCGACATTAAATTCCTCATCAGTAAGTAGTCCAGCAGGGCATCAATAATCTGCAACATAACGCATTATTGTTTCCGTTTGTAGCCGGTGTAAGTTCCGGCTTGTTTCAGTTTGATGAGACGAATCGGTTCCGAGCGCTTCCGGACATCACCATTGACGACGTTGGGATCGAATCTATGCAGTCGCTCATCGATCAAGCGCTGGAGATTGGTACGTGCTTCCGGCGGTTGCAGATGATGACACGGAAGAATCCCTTCACGTTGGAGCTGATCATGGAGGGATTCGTGTTTAAGGCGTTTTGCGAGAGTGTGGAAAACTTTCTCTCCTGCTACCGGGTGATCGCGAACAGCTACACGGGTCATTCCGTGTTGCACTTGCTGCAGATGCTTGCACCTGCCAACGAGCAGCTACTGTCGATGGCCAAACTCTGCAGTCTCCATCCGGGGAATGAGTGCAACGATCGGGAGTTTCCCACCGGGTCGCTTCTGCTTGACCATCTGTACAGGGAGCTAATCCAGGTGACGCAACCGAGCGTGAGCGTGTTTCTTCTCGCCACCCTGCGGCGCTGCTGCCTCGAGTATTTCGCCATCTTCCAACGGTGGCTGTTCTGCGGGCAGCTGCACGATCCGTCGGGCGAGCTGTTCGTGTTCTTCGTCGATCACTATCGGTCCAATACGAAGCATTTCTTCGATAAGGCGTACTTTATACGGCGGAAGTGTGTACCGGGATTCTTGAAAGGGTACGACGAGGACATTCTGCTGTGCGGAAAGTACGTGATGTTGCTGAGAGCCTTTCGACCGTTGGTAAGTTCTTGCTTCTTTTCTGGTTCACGTTTCTTCACGTAGATTGCTTGCATTTTATCTCTGAACTTCTTTGATAAATAGCTTTTTTAAGGAAATGATGCTGAGGTTTACAAAATTGTTCGTTATTTCCAAGATCAACGTTTCTGTTTTGTAACGCAACTTCTTCTATAGACACTAGCCTGTCCATAGAAGACTTTTTTTGGCCATCTCAGCATAGGAATCCGATTGCATTGAGTTTAGTTGTTCAAATACAAACACTATACATAGTTTACACAACATCGGATAGGGGCAATTGAACATACGAAAAGAAGAGGAAAAGTGTATTAGATATTCATCGAAATCGACTAAAATCTCTTCGATGCCGAGCACACTGACCTCAAAGCCGCCTCTGACAGTATGACCTGGGAAAGTGAAAAAAACATGTATCTTCGGTAGTTTTTTCTCCTATTTGCTATCTAATCCGCAAAATCGATCGTGCTAGCCTCGTTGTTCAATATCGTAAAGCAGGTATTCAACGTAGATTTACACAGCTTGCTTTAATGCTTCTGCCCTGGCATAACCATGAGCTCCTTTTCTTTGATCACAATGTCTTTTTGTTTGTCATAAATCGGCTAGTAATGGTTTCAAAAAAAATCAGTGCCCATTTCCGTTTTGTCTTCTACACAGACATCTGTTTGCAAAGAGACACGGATAGGATTTTTCGATACCATTTCGGAATCTTATATAGATAACATTTTAAGATCATATTTTTTTAAAATTTACAATGAATATTACAATGATCTTATTTATACCACCATAGCTGGATACTCACTTCTTGGGGTAGATGGTGCTGAAGGAGTCTGTCGTGTGAAAATCCGCCCCACTGACAATTTCAAAACGATGGATATGAGAGCATTATTCCTAAACTAAGCTATTGGTTTAACAACTCTTTCACTTTCAAGTGATGATATTTATGTACGTACATGCAGTAAATCATAAAAAATCACCTAGTCATAAATTGTTGATTAAAAACCATGAAAAGAGAGATTAATACAGTATTTTTACAATTCTGCCGTCCTGCTTCGAAAATTTGAGACAGTTTAGTCGTAGAAAAAAAAACATTGTAGAAAACTTATAAAAACCATTGCAATTAAATTTTTCAATCCTTTCAGCATCCCCTCTTCACCCTCCGTCCTCCCGAATTGAACGTTTGCTTATCGTTTGACGAAATCTCTCAGCTGCGTACAAGATGGCTCCAGTACGTTGCTAAGGCACGCCAGCTCTGCGGTCCCGCCGTTTCCGTACGCGAGCTGTACGAAGCGAAACAGAGCGAACAGGTCGAGTTCTATCGTGTGGTGGAGGAAAACTTCCGTACCTACATGAACCAGTGGCGCGTTGAACAAGAAACGGAGGCGAAAGAGCAGAAGCGGCGCAAGCAGAAACAGATGGAGGACTTGCTGGACCACCTGAACGAGATTCGCGAGAGCAAGCTGACGGCGAAGCGGCAGGAGCTGCAGGAGGAGCTACAGCGGGAGCAGGCCCGCCTGGAGATGGAAAATCGGCAACTGTTGCGCGAGAATCTCGAGCTGACCGATCGCGTCAAGAAGTACACGGCGCTGAACGCCATGATGGACGATAAGCTGGACGCGATGGAAACGGTCTCCTCGGAGCTGGCGATTGCACTGCTACCCCCGGTGGTGACGATCACGACCGACGGTACGGATGGGGGTGCGAGTGAGGTTTCTGCACCATTTCAAAGCTGCCGCGAGAGTCGCACCAGTACGCGCACGAGCGTTTCCATCTACGAGGATGCTCAGAAGTCACCGTCGCTCAGTGTGGACTCCTCGCCGTATGGTGCAGATAGCACCAGTAGCTGCAGTTCCGCTGTAAGAGGCGATCTTTCTGCGTCCGGTGTTGAGGAGGAGGAAGAAGAGGATCTCAACAGTACCGTAATCGAGGGTCCGATCGTTCCAACAACAACACTCGACAGCGATCGAATCAACTCAAATGTGCAGCAGGAGCCTGCGATGAGCGAAGGTGAACGAAACCGGGCGAAAGTGTTGGGCTCGACGCTGGGGGTGGGTGCATACCTGAACGAGGATCACGCGAACGCGAACGTCGAGCATCAGCTGCTGGTGGCCACGGCCAGTGCCGGGTTGCGCAAACTGACCGAAGCACAGCGTAACAAGTTGAAAATTCTGTCACAAGAGTTCGAAATAGCACCGGGCGATGAGCAGGGAACGCTGGACGTGAACTCGAACCGACTCGCCGAGCGGCGTCGGAATCGCGAACGCATACTGATAAGCGACTACACGAGCCGGGTGGAGGACGAAAAAGGAGGTGGCCCGGATGGAACCGGCTGTGAGCGAGAACTGTCCGAGTTACAGAGAAACCGTCGGAAGATCATGAGCCAGGAGTACAATCTGATCACCGACTGCGACGTGAAGCTCGCGGGAGAGGCGCCGAAGCCCACCATGTACTTGAATCTCGATTCCGATCGCGCGCGCAACCGACGCCGCATACTGGAGTCAGAGTTTAGCATCGTGACGGGTATGGAGAACTTTCCCGCTTCACCGATGTCGGTGGACAGTGATACGGTGGACGATGGACGCCGATCCACCAGCCCCTCGGTGCCAGTCGCGTCCGGAACACCCACCGTCAGCGTCAATGGTGTAGGTGACGAGCCCCAGCTGGAGGATGTGAATGCGAATCCTGTGCCACAGAAAGGCGAGGGCGTTCTCAAGTTGGACGTTCTCGCGGCGGCGGATGCTGCGGAACGATTCGCTATCAATAGGCGCTTTGGAATTCCCGATACGGCCGCGTTGGAGTTGGAAACGCCGGCCAGTGCGGTGAAGGTGGCTGGAGCAGCAGGTGACGACGGACCGGACGGTGGTGGGTTCGATTTTACGAGAGCGAAGGCGTTGGAACGACGGGACGGTGTTCAGACGGTAGCCTCCGATGCTTCCGTGGAGCAAGAGGACGAGGAAATTTATCGAGATTTCGTGCAGGCCATGCAGAAACAGAGTGTAAACTTTTGTCGTCTTGCCATTCCCGCTGCGGATGGCCCGCACTCGGCAAGGGAGCCGGCGGCATCCGAGATCGAACACGAACTACACAGCGTCGATGTGCTTACGGTGACGCGCTTCCTGCAGTACTCGTTGGTAATTCCGCTGAAAGCCCACATGGAGATCGTGAACAACGAGATACTGAAGATGTACCTGTACGATCTGGACATTCTCGGACACTTCGAGAGCCTGCGGAACTACTTCCTACTGATGGATGGTGAGTTTTCCACCCACATCTGCGACAGCCTGTTCCAGCGGCTCGAGTCGGTGCGCACACCGGACGAGCTGCTCAACTACCAGACGCTGCACGCAATCCTGGACGGTGCGCTGTACTCGAGCAACGCCGGCACGGACGGGAACGCGGATCGGCTGTCGTTCATCGTGAGCACGGTGCCAGACAAGTTCGATCTCTATTCACCGAACGTGTTCAGCATGCTGGACCTTAGCTACCGCGTCGAGTGGCCGCTGAATCTTATCTTCTCGACCGAAACGATCGAACAGTACACGAACGTTTTCAAATACCTGGTGAAGGTGCGTCGCGTTAGCTACGTGCTGGAGGACGCCTTCCAGCTGCTGAAGGAGGCGAACAAACGGCTCGGCAAACCGTTGCTGCACTCGGCGCAATACGCGCGCGTTCAGCTCATTCGCCACAAGCTGTCGCATCTGGTGAACGCGCTAAAAAACTACATCACCAGCAGCGTGCTACACGCGTCGTGGGAAACGTTCCGGGAGGAGCAGATCTTTCGCGTTGTGTTGCGGTTCTACCGGCATCTGCGCTCGAAGGAGTGGCGGCTGCAGGATGTACCGGCGGGGGCTGCGGCCGTGACCGGGACGCAGTACTACGTGCATCCGCGCTACCGCCAGATGCTGGACGATGAGACGGACTTTGAGAAGCTCCTCAAGTACACCATCTTCCTGGGCAACAAGATGTACGACCACGGTTATCAGAAGGAAATATCCGAGTTTCTGCATGTTATCAATATCAACGGTTACTACGATGATGTTAAGCCGGTTGTGAGTTAATTTATTCACCGGTCTGTTAAAACATGTTCCGGCTGTTCCTTCATTACAATTGTTTTGCTAATAGTTCACTATTATGATGGTTCTACATCTTCCGGAGAATGTTCCATTTTCAATGTTAATTTGGCTAATGTTTGCTGCGAAACAGGAACATTTGTTTGGTGAACCAGTACTTCCTTTACCAATTCTTATGAAATCTGTGTATATACATATCGAATAATTAGGTTATACCAAATGTATTAATACTCATAGTTAATGTATTTATGTGTACAGAAATATACTGAATGTTTACAATATGAAATGTTTGTTATAGGAATTATTGGTATGACAATAAGAAGAAATGGTTCCAAATTGTAAGTTTCTTAGCAGATAAACGGTAACGCGTCATCCATCCATCTCCATCACGGTAGTATTGATGCGGTACACGTAAGGTATTATATAGTCACCGTACAGCTTATAAAGCTCATCATTTTAGGAAATTTACGCTGATGTGAAAATAGTAGTCTATTTTTAATAAGTTTATGTTCGTTTAATTTTTGTTTTATATTTTGGATCAATTGGGGAACTTACAAACAAAAACAATAGCATGACAAACCAGTGCAATGCACTTGTGTCTGACAAAGCTGTACAAAGTTTAATTTTCACGTCTGGCTTTGGCCAAACGTTGCTGATCCAATTGTGGGGTGAGGTTTAGTTTAGTGGTGGGCTCTTTGGAACGAAATCATAGATACACTTCGATTCCGGATACTCTAACTACGAACCCGACCTCGGCTATCTGACCATGAACCCTAGGCCCATCCGCCAGCACCTAGCACGGCCATAATCCACTCGCTCCTCCGCCAACGTTTCTACCCGCTGAACGGGGAGAATCTACCGTTTGATCGGGGGGCCATCAAGTCTCGTCCGCCCCCCGTAGGAACCATTCCCTTTCGTTCATTGTGCTCGATTCTGGTGGATGAGCTTCACTTTCCGTGGAGATTCAACGCCGCTCGGCTGCGAAGCTGTGTCCAATCGAAGCGGTCGAACAGGTTCGTGGGACCTGGAGGCATCGTCATCCAATCAGTGTTACACCTTGGGCTTTGAGTACCGTTAGATGCTGAAGGGCCTGACGGTGGTTTCGATGAATGCAAGGGCTATTATAATTTCCAAACAGTATGCACAAGACGATTAGAGCATAGAGTAAAACAAGTATGTTTATTCTCGGCTCTCCATATTCTGTAGACAATTTTACCATAAAATATTATATTTGCTTCAATTACAATAAAAAAAAAACACTCGAAGCATCTTTATGTCTTCTGATTGTCCAATCTTTTTCATGCTTTTCGTCAGAAATAATCGTTTTTCAATTTTATTCCTCACGTTTACTCGCGCACCATCTTTTTATCATTATTCATATTAAATTCACTTGTTGGTGCCTCAACTCTCTGTTGTTTGCTATTCTTATATCATATTTTTGGTATCAATTTAATCAACTTACATAACTGTAGACCCAGAGAGAAAAGATTTTGATAGTTGAATATTTTTTAGAATTCGTAATCATATCTTTTTTGCTGTGATATAAATGCTCATATTCATTCGATTAGCTGGAGTAACGATCGGAACGATCAATGACACGTTGAACAATCGCATGAAAAATGAAACATGTTTGGAAGACTGGATACTTAGCATACGTTGACAAGATTGTTTGCAAGATTTCGATTGTTGTTCCAGAAAAAAGTTCGATAAAATTATATTCCTGAGTCAGAAATTCCAATCTGAACTTGCCCGATCCAAATATGTAATACTGACTTCTGGATTAAAGTTACAATATTTATCACGATTCTAAGATCTGCTCTAGGTTAGCGGCTTAAGATTTTCGATCCCGAAAGCGTTGTTCCTAGTAATGAAAAGTACATAGTTTGATTTTGAATGATCTACTTTTTTCAATCATTGAATAATCAAATCTAAAACTGAATCGTAACAGTGGAAAACAATATACAAAACATGTTTTACCTAAGCTACTGAAAGCAACCAGAGGCAACATGCACTTCTGCCCGAAAGTGTGATGTCATCTCTCGACTTAGCTGGAACTAGACATATGTATCAGCGTTTCTTTCACTGTTTTAAAGTAATCTTCTTATAAATTTAAAGATTTTCAAATTTTGCTGAGACACATTGACCCATTGAAAAAAAAATCTGAGACACATTGATCCATCGAAAAGTTATACATTGAAATGTAATTCTTACACGACTTCAAAAATTTAAAAAAGTTTGTAATTTAATTAAAAAATTAAAAATACAAACTGAAAAACCACAAGTACTCGGCAGATTTGAAAAATTAACTCAATGTTCCTTCAAAATGAGCGCTCTCGCTACGAATAGGTATTGGAACATTGTAACACAAAAAACAGCTCTTAACTGGTAAGATTATTTAGACTTAGAAAATAATTTAAAAAAAAAACAACAAAAATGTTAGTGAGTAGATATAGAATGTTCACTTCAATTAGCATTTGTTAGTATCATTAAACTTTTTCATAACGGTGAGATCTCCCACCGTTTGCGATGATATATCCACCAGATATAAAAACGCAGTTCAGAAATATTACAACACACACAAAGAATGTGCATGCAAGCCCGCGCAACGGATGGCTCAACCCGTCGCCAATACTAAGCATCATATCTAGCCAGTATGGTGCATATCCGGTACATTTGCATCGTCCATCGTCCGCTTCCGCTTCCCTACGTTCTCGAAAACGCTCACGACGATCGTCGCGCGTACCACTGGGCGTGATAGGGTTAAAACTCCAGCCTGTGCGTGTTTCCGTCCGTCGGTTGGGAGAGTCCACCCGAAAAATTACAGCATCGTCAAGTTAACGGGCTTTCCAGTGAGAACGACGGTAGACGATGGACAAACGAAGCGGCCATGTAAATGGTTCGCTGTGACCTAACGGTCCGTAGCTTCTATTTTTCTTCCTTCCTCTTGTAGCCTTCGAGCCTTCCTTCAAACGTGACGTTTCACTTTCGTTATGTCCGAACGGCCCGTACCGTCCGTTCCGTTTGATTCTCGCGCTGACCATGAACCCTAGGCCCATCCGCCAGCACCTAGCACGGCCATAATCCACTCGCTCCTCCGCCAACGTTTCTACCCGCCGAACGGGGAGAATCTACCGTTTGATCGGGGGCCCATCAAGTCTCGTTCGCCCCCCGTAGGAACCATTCCCTTTCGTTCGTTGTGCTCGATTCTGGTGGATGAGCTTCACTTTCCGTGGAGATTCAACGCCGCTCGGCTGCGAAGCTGTGTCCAATCGAAGCGGTCGAACAGGTTCGTGGGACCTGGAGGCATCGTCATCCAATCAGTGTTACACCTTGGGCTTTGAGTACCGTTAGATGCTGAAGGGCCTGACGGTGGTTTCGATGAATGCAAGGGCTATTATAATTTCCAAACAGTATGCACAAGACAAGTATGTTTATTCTCGGCTCTCCATATTCTGTAGACAATTTTACCATAAAATATTATATTTGCTCTTCTGATTGTCCAATCTTTTTCATGCTTTTCGTCAGAAATAATCGTTTTTCAATTTTATTCCTCACGTTTACACGCGCATCATCATTTTATCATTATTCATATTAAATTCACTTGTTGGTGCCTCAACTCTCTGTTGTTTGCTATTCTTATATCATATTTTTGGTATCAATTTAATCAACTTACATAACTGTAGACCCAGAGAGAAAAGTTTTTGATAGTTGAATATTTTTTTATAATTCGTAATCATATCTTTTTTGCTGTGATATAAATGCTCATATTCATTCGATTAGCTGGAGTAACGATCGGAACGATCAATTAGAATAAAACCAAACAAAAATCAAAGATTGACAGTAGTAAAATACGTAAACCACATCGGAGTTATTAATTCTATTTATGAAGGCTTATTGCTCAGAAGGCTAAATTGTTGCTCACTTGCGATTGCAGTAGGCATTGCTATGCTAGCTGTCAACTATCCGCTGTTTAACGGTTGTTTGGCAGGCATGATTTGATAAGCAATCGACTCGAGTTCGTAGAAAATGAAACAGTTTACATTGCAGTTTTGCAATGCAGCGTGCCTATAGCTGCTGTTTCTCGAAATTATATCCATACCCTCAAGGTCATTGTAATGCTGTCTCATCAAACGTCACCGTATCAACGGCGTCACCACGACAAAACCGAGTGCATAAACTAGCATCGAACGAGTTGCCGCGAAAATCAAGCCCCTGTTATCAACTTAACACACGATCTGACACATCACGGCGCTGACGACGCTGCTTAGCGCGGGATATGCACAGCGCCATAATTTGCGGGCATTAGTTTGCAACAATAAATATGATTCCCCGGTGGGGCGGATCCGCGACGGGGAAGCTAGGGTTGCGCGTGGGAAATGCGCTTGTCACCACCGTCTTATCGGCGCATAGGGCCAACGACGCTGGTAAGGGCTTGGGTCAAGTTCCGGTGTTTCTGTTCTCCTTCTCCTTGCCTTAGATAACACGTCGGCACTATTCGACCGGTGCTGACGGCAGCTAGAACCGTTCGACTGACCGTGCACTGAGTCATGCCGGGCGTTTCGATGTCTTGTTCGACGGCTCATAGAGCCCTGCCTTAGATTCCCTGAATATTTTATTCCTGATTGCAGAACAGCTTGTAAGTTGACAATGCTTCTAATTTCTTTGTATAACAAACAATAAAGTCGATTTTTTCATCCTACGTGATATTGCGTACTCTTCGAAAGCAATACCGTGAACAACGATAAACTCTCGTCAATCGTTAAAAGTAAATCCTTCAGAGTATTCTTAATTAATTAATTAATTAATTAATTAATTAATTTATGTTAATTTATTCAATTTCTTCTATTGCTATTTCAAAAATCTTTTTTTTTTAATCCAGGCTTAGCCTTCTTGGTGAGCCTGATGAAATAAATTGAAATGAAATGAAATGAAATGGAAATCGTTTAAAATTAATGATTTGATCATTATGCCCTTGCATAAGAGGGACATGGCGATATAGAGATGAAAATAAGGGTTTTTGCATTAAAAAGGATTTTCTAAATGATTGGAATTTATATTTGGAAAAACATTATTCGTGTTGTGAACTGTTACAGCATACATGGATGTTATGTATGTATTTTAAAGTTATTCATTAAATTGTAATATAACAATCCCGCTCCTCTGTCCCTAACCCGTTCAGGTTTCGTTGGAATCGGAGGAATTTGTAATCGTGATGATTACCATCGTTCATGGGCTTTGACTATCCGGAATAGCTGAGGCCATTACTGTGCAGGAGATGCAGCGTGGATTTTCAGCTGTGCTCAGGCAGATACAGCAAGAAATCTCTAGGAGCGAAACGAGACGCTATTAAACAAGCGGCTGATGATGATAACTGCAGGAAATGGCATACGAATGGTATTAATTGTTTGGTATCTTCCCTCGACGACTTCGGCTTCGACAGCGGCAGGGATAGGCAAGCCTGCTGCAGGTGACATAATGCACTGCTCGACGCGTTTTTGCCTATCGATTACTTTGAAGCGAGTTTCCTGCTGGGTTGCTATAGCTGGTGGATGGTGGCGCTGCTTCAAGGACGATCGTCACCGGTCGTTACGAGTAGTTAAGAGCGTCATTACGTGTAGAGCTTCGTGAATCAGAGAGCATAAAAACTCCCATAACTGAGAAGAGTAGTTGATGTAGCTTATGCATAGGGGCCAACAAAAAAAAACACACACACACAATGTATGCCATGTCATTGACCTGTGAAGTAGTTAGTATCCAAGGTATTCTACTACCATTTATGAATTTGCCATTTATGACTAAGACAATCAAAATACTGACGAGTAATTTATAACATCATTATTTGAACTGTTGATTTGATAAATTTGGCCACTTACACTACGATCCTGTATGAAATTGTGGCCGTTGCGAACACACGAACACACAAACAGCCGCCAATAGCCACCTTCTGACAGTTAACAGGATGAAACCGCAAGGTGTATACAGCTTCAAGATGTGCATCAGACATGCCAAACAAAACCAAACTGTCTCGTTTGATGTTTTGTTTGTCTAGCATGTCTGGTATGCCTGACGGCGAACCTCCATATGATTACTTGGGTTTGATCCGTGTTCGATGTCTATCTTGTTCGATGTCTTGTTCGACGGCTCATAGAGCCCTGCCTTAGATTCCCTGAATATTTTATTCCTGATTGCAGAACAGCTTGTATTGTACCGAACAGTGCATGCCGAGTAGGAAGTGAACATTCCAGGGCAAATATGTTTTGGCGTATGTATGCAGATAAAAATTTGAGGTTACTTTTTGCAAGCTTCGATTTTCCATGCACTACTTTCGTAATATGCGGGCGTTTGTGCTTTTCTGATATATTTTAGCTTTTTTCAAAGATGACTCAATGATCAATCTGAAAAAGATTCACACATTATATAAAGCTTCGTTTTTTTTTTGGCGAGAGTACTACAGTTTGGAGTACAGCTATAGTTGTTCGTGCGTGCAGTTAATGCAATAATTTCTGTTAATCCACCTAAATCTGCTTCGTATGGATTGTGAATGCCGTGCGGTATCAGATGGTCATCTTTTCCGCGGGCTTGGATGACTAATGCCTGTTTTTCCCCGTGCATCTATCACTGATGATACATTTTTTCCACACGGCGTGCAACAAAACAGACCGTAAAAAGGCACGCTGCACATGCAACCATGCATCGCTTTTCATGATCACCATGATCGTCATGTTTTCGCTTTCCGCCGCAATCACACACATCAGCAGCGCGCATCGTGTCCGAGCCGGGTTTCGTAATTTGTGCCCGCCGGAAGGCAGCCGGTCCACAGCAGGGCAACCCATTACACGTGTTCGGGCTGGACGTATGTAACTCTCCCATCCATTTCCCTGCCGTGCCTCCCATCCCACGCCGGTCTCCCCATCGGCCGAACCACGGACTGGTGTGATCACTTTCCGAAACGGCCGAAAGTGGGTCCGGCGAAACGGCCCGGGCGTCGCCGTCAGTGGTCGTTGTTTCACTTTCTACAGACTGTCAGTTACTGTTATGTTTGTGTCGTAAAGCTCGGGCCACGTGCACGACTCGAATGGAGATGCAATATAGCATGTGGAATCGAGAAATAGAACACTACCAGTAATGCCATTCTGGGATCCAGATCTAAAAAAATATACTTAGGACAACTACTAAATCTACTTCTTCTCAGATATGAAGAATCACGTGTATCAGATTTATAAAACCCAATCAAAGTGAGTGATAGATGAAGTAAATTAGTATAAATTGATAATAGATATATCTGGGGTAGCACGGTGATTTCTCCTCCCTTAGCGTTGTCCCTTAGCAATGCGTTGCTATTCGGCTCAGTCTAATTATTAAGCCGTAAAACGACAGACATTACTAAGTACACTACTGGGAAAACCAAAGAAAACAAGATATTTAAAACAGATAATAGAGCCTATTTTGAAACTCTAACGTAAAAGTCAAATGGAAATCATCAGTAACTTCAAACGTGAAGCAAAACCAAAACCGAATAGAGTTTTATCATGATTAAGCTTAACACTGTCCTAATCGCTCAGGTTTGTCAAAAGTACCTACTATCATTAAATAATTTCCTTTTTAATAGATAAGTTTTGTATATATTTTTTATTATTTTGTTTTTTTTTTTAATAGATAAGAGACTTTTCCCTTTTATAATCGGGCCTTATATGTTTGTCAAAATTGAGTCGCTTTTTATCGGAGTTGCTATAAGGATTTCAATATTATGGGTAGTTATTTTATTTGTTTCAAAGTGTGTTCTAATTCTGATAAAATGGTACAAAGAAATAAAAATTGTAAGTACATTTATTTTTTCTAGTCTTTTTGTAGTTTACTTATTTACTTTTTCTCGCTATATTCTTGAAATGTTAACACTCGGATGTCTGTTCTAAGAAGGGTCTATAATTTCTACTACCATTAGACATTTTATGACAGCTTTTCATGGGATCTATGAATGCATGAATAATAAACTAATAATTTTTGCAGCGCAGTATTAATTAATTTAGAGTTGGTTTCCTTTTAGACGATGTTCTATTTTAGACAATATATATTTTAATATTTAGTTTTGAAATAATAAACACCCACGTAGGTCACAGATTTACACTATTTGCAATACATGAGATTTTAGCTTATAAACGATATGCATAGAATTAAAAAAAAAAAACTTTGCTTCTACTATAAACGCGCCGAGAGCTAATGTCTTAATAGCAAAAAAGCTTGTTACTTTCGGACAAAGCGAAAACAATCCAAATACTAAAGTAATTTTATTTTAAAAGATGTAGAGTTTTGGCTAACATTCACTATGGTTTTAAGACGCGAAACTGTCGAGTATTGCAATTCATTCAGCCTTTTCCCATCGTGGCTTCAGCCACGTGCAGTAGGCCATTCATGCCC
>KZ071496.1:160097-173732 GCA_002091845.1 Anopheles cracens | reverse complement strand
GATCTACGGCTCTAGTCCGTTTGTATATATATATATAATATATACAATATCAACAGGAAACCCTGAACCTCGATTGAATGGCACCAACTAAAATTGTTTTTGTTTTACACGACTTTTCTTATTTTCTTAAAAAAGCTCTTATATAAAGTGAAATATTCGCATTGGTTTCAGTCAACAGAATGCCCGCACACCATTTAAATTATTTGCTTCGGATAGATATTTTATTTCTTGTACAGCATTATCGTACAAACCCGTGCCTCATTTGCTCGCTACGACTTTGAAAATTGCGGACATAAAGTGGTCAACGCTGGCGTGCCTGTCTGCGCGCGCGTGTGTGTATGCTTGCAGTCTGCTTCCTATGGTTTACTTCCTGTTTTTCCTTCTCGCCCGCCGTTGGTGGCGGAAAACCGGAATCCGTTTGTTCCGTTTGCGGTCCGCTATCATCGACAAAATGTTTTTCCACACCCTAACCTCACCTGACCAAGCGTTACATGCGGGTCGGTAAGTGGCTAATTGGTAGTGCTTTGCTTGGCAGGGTGTGCATTTCTCCACTCCACCCGGCAGCCGGAAGCAAAGGGTGGGGCCATTTTCCAATCGCTCCTTTTGAGGGCTGGCCCGCGCGCAAAAGGGTTGGCCAACCGCACGCTGTCCAGTTTCCGGTTTCACGTTTGTTGATCACGTTCGCAGACGGGACGGGCGAGATCTTGCCGTCCGGGGTTTTTCCTGGTGATGGATTGTCTTCCTTTTGGTGCGCACGGTTGGCGCATCGGTTGGCGGAAGTGTTGGCCGGGGTCGAGATTATTGCGGCCATATTTAGCATCGCGACACGCACCGCGCCGTGTGAGTAACGACCCCGGGCATCAGCATTGACATTGAACGCCATTGAGCGCGAAAGGTGAAGACGATCGGGTTGAACGGCTGCAAAGGACTTCCAACGCGGGCGAGATTGACAAAGAGCGCAGGTTATGACCGGCATGGCCCTTCACCGCAGCGTGCACGAGGTCGTTCACGTGGAGACCCACGTTCCGACAAACGGAGTACGGGCCTGGCCCTGGAGGAGGCAGAACGACTTCGGTCCGCCCGACACATTCGGAGGCCGTGAAAATAGTCACTCTCGCGGCAGCGCAGCGAGGAAAGACGATCCACGAAAATAAACAGTTTTCGTGCGGACGGCGGCGGCGGTTCTTGCGGTCGGTGCTAAAATTAGTCGGATTCGGTTCCCAGCACGCTGGGAGATGGCGTTCGAACGCGGCGCGCTGGGAGACAGTGCAGTCTGCACTTTATTTTGATGTTTCTATTCGCGGCTAGAATAATAACGTTTCAGTTTTTTCCTTTCAACAAGCAGTGAGATTTTGATGTTTTTTTCATCTGCGCAGTTACATAGTATTGCATTTTACGTTTGCAGAATATCTATTACTTCATACTTTTTTGAATATTTTCCAACAAATCTCACTGAACTAAAAACCACAAATGAACTAACATAAAAAATAGTAATATTTTCTTCTTGTGTTATTCTAGTGTGCTCCTTTTTTGGTGATGTGATTTTTTTCAAAACAAAATAAATTTAAACTATGTTAATAGCTATGTATTGTCAGACACATTTTTTTCTATTTTGTATGTTCAACTTCGTCAATTTTATTTAAAAAAAACGTTTCGAAATATGTAAGGAGAAGCAAACGATGCAATCTTGCACATGATCATGTACATTTTCCATATATCGAATATTTAGGAACATGCATTAATCTCTACACATCGCAAAGAGGAAGACAGCATAGAACTAGCATTTCAATTACCTAATGCTGAGTCATTGGTATTATACACATTTAAAGAGCTGTTTGTACATTTTTTATGATTTGTGAATACACGGATATTCCCGACAAATGTAACTAAGAATACATGGAGTGGATATATTATCAAATGAAAAAAAATATAAAAGGGGTAAAATAACAAATTAATTGGCGTTTGTACGTCGAAATAGGTACAATGTTAAATATCTGTGAATTATATTGTTTTCTTTTCCCTCTTCATTGTCTTCTGGGATAAATCCAGAGTCTGCTATTTCTGGTTTAAATGCCCGTGGCTAGATCGTGCAAGGACCATGCGTACGGAGAGGATGCATTTGATATTGTAATAGATAATGCCCATTTTATTGTTATCATTGTGTTAGGAAACGTCAAATGCCACCGACGAGCGTTCCGTGAGAACAGCATAAATATGACCGCAGGAACGGTCTTTAGGTGGAGACGGAGTGAATAAAAAGACATTTTTTGGCTGGCTCTACGAAAGCTTGCCTAAGGAATTCACTTCTCGCCTCCATTTTTCAACACATTGTTTTTTGCATCATGTCAGAAGTAAGCAGCCTCTTTGATATGCGCCAACGTTGAGAATAGGTCTCTTTGCCACTGTCACTGTATCATGCATGCGTGCTTGTTCGACACGCTGATCTTGATCGTAACCAGATAAAAAGACGAAACATATAAACATAAATAATTTAAAAACTCATCGATTCCCACGTTTTTATAAATGGATTGAAAGTAAAAAAAACTCTTGCAGCTTTTTAACTCAACAACGTGGGGCGATACAGCCGTTTCAGGAAAAAATGAATCTTTAAATATGTGTATATTTGTATATGTTATATTATGGCATAAGATGTTATCCATGTAACTCATACTTAGCACAAGATGTCTGATGTTTAAAACGTTAATCGGTTTTTATTAAATTCTAGATGATGAAAGACTTGTTCTGGTGCAGTCAAAGAAGCATTGAAATTGATTTTATATCACAATAAAGCACCATGTGAGCAAACACAACGCCAACAACGTGAAGATGTGCACCTGACAAGTCAGTAAGACATGGAAAGCTTCAACGAGGCATATACAATTCAATATGAAACATACTTCAGAAATATATGATGATGATGGTGATATCAATGAGGGTGCAACAATATACGGAAAAATCTTACACGAAACGCGAGAAATAAATGAAATATTTTTCGAACCACTTATAGCCTTTTATTTACGGATAAACTAGGTTTTAACTCAATCCGCTGCAGCAGATGCATCGCGATGCCCTGCATCTTCGATCGGTCATTGATGTTTTCACCCCACAAGCAAAAAAAAACACCAAAGAAAAGCTCCACCCCAGCAAATGCAAACAAATGCACACGTACGTGAAGAATCAATGCAACAGGAAGCCGTCCGCGCCGTCCGTTCCTTCCATCTCCGTTGCACCGGCTCCAAACTCCTCGCCGTGCACACCATCTGCAGCTGGGGGGGCAAGCGAGCATCGGCCGACGTTGCAGCCGCATTATTTACAATAAATCACACGACCTGCTAAAAATATTCCTAGTTTGTACCGTCTCAGGAAGCGCGCGCTACGCCGATACGATTGTTCGGAACACGATCGCTCCGATGGAGGCGATCTATTTTCGTACTCTATCATTATTCTCTGCCCGTTTCGCTTGCGTTCGATCGCGTCCGTCCCGAGGATGGTGCGGGCCCACCTCTGGACCACCACCCTTCCATAGCCGAACCGCTGCGACCGTGAAATGGCCCCACGAGTGCCGTTCGATCGCGGACGCTTTGTTCGGGACGCCGGTTTCGGTGTACTAATTTTCCTTGTTTTGAGGAACCGGCTTCGCGTCGCCTCTTTGTTTGGTAAACAGTTTTGACCAAAGCGCGCCTACCCTACCAAACTCCCCACCCCTCTCAGTGCAGCGCGGGTGTGTGTGTGTGTGAGAGTCACGTGAAGAGTTTTCATTCACGTTTGTAGCGTGCTTACACGAAACGCGAGAAATAAATGAAATATTTTTCGAACCACTTATAGCCTTTTATTTACGGATAAACTAGGTTTTAACTCAATCCGCTGCAGCAGATGCATCGCGATGCCCTGCATCTTCGATCGGTCATTGATGTTTTCACCCCACAAGCAAAAAAAACACCAAAGAAAAGCTCCACCCCAGCAAATGCAAACAAATGCACACGTACGTGAAGAATCAATGCAACAGGAAGCCGTCCGCGCCGTCCGTTCCTTCCATCTCCGTTGCACCGGCTCCAAACTCCTCGCCGTGCACACCATCTGCAGCTGGGGGGGCAAGCGAGCATCGGCCGACGTTGCAGCCGCATTATTTACAATAAATCACACGACCTGCTAAAAATATTCCTAGTTTGTACCGTCTCAGGAAGCGCGCGCTACGCCGATACGATTGTTCGGAACACGATCGCTCCGATGGAGGCGATCTATTTTCGTACTCTATCATTATTCTCTGCCCGTTTCGCTTGCGTTCGATCGCGTCCGTCCCGAGGATGGTGCGGGCCCACCTCTGGACCACCACCCTTCCATAGCCGAACCGCTGCGACCGTGAAATGGCCCCACGAGTGCCGTTCGATCGCGGACGCTTTGTTCGGGACGCCGGTTTCGGTGTACTAATTTTCCTTGTTTTGAGGAACCGGCTTCACGTCGCCTCTTTGTTTGGTAAACAGTTTTGACCAAAGCGCGCCTACCCTACCAAACTCCCCACCCCTCTCAGTGCAGCGCGGGTGTGTGTGTGTGTGAGAGTCACGTGAAGAGTTTTCATTCACGTTTGTAGCGTGTGTCGTATGTTGCAGGTTATGCTGTCCGTGACTCGAGCGCGAGCTCAGGCGCACGCGCCATTCGCTATCGGTGCCATCTGCCGGTTAGCGCCTGTGGCCAGGATGACGCGAAGGTATTCGCTGATGCTGCAGCTGGCGGGCCATTGTGGTTGAGGTGTTATGTTTTGTTTTTGCTTTTTCACCCGCGTTGCGTCCCGACCCGATGACCGGGTTTTCCTTTGTCACCCGCGCCGGCCAACGGGCTCGGGAGGTCCGAACGATGGCGGATCGGTTTTCGCAAATCTGCAACCCGGCCGGGCAACTGGGTCAGGGACGATCGTCTCAGATGATTGGATCGCGATCGAACACACCATGGAACGCGCCGTTTGTGGCGTACTGTTGATGTTTGCCTGAGCTACTTCACAGGCAGATGCGTTGTGGTTTACATTTCAATCACATATGTAACACAAAGTCGGAAAGGAATGTAAATAAGCGCAACTGACACTACTTGGCCGCAGTGCTCTGGGCTCATTAAAAAATATTGGAAAAAATAACAGCATCATCATTTGCTACATTGACTAGAACAAGTTTTGGTACCGATGATAAAATGTAACCTTATTAATTAATTGCAAGCAACTTATTAGCATTGAAGTGGTTTATTGTTGTGTAAATTCCATTTTAGTTCTTAATTAGTGGCAAGGTTGGCAATTTTCAGTACAGTTCTCATTATCAGTTAACAAAACTGAGTTCACATTGCTCTCTTCTCAGTACAGCTTCAAAAGATATAACATTTTATGTAATTTGGTTAACTAAAAAATTATGTAATCTCTATAAATGCTTCACAATTGAATAAAAATTCATCACCTGTGTTTATTCCGTTTAAAAAATAATACTGCTCTTTTCATTGCATCAAAATTTGTTTAGGCGAAGAGTTTTAATCCATCTGTAATGTTCATGAATGCAACGAGTGAATATTATTGTTGATAATTCACATTGTGTCTCTATTTTATAATAGACGTTCGCCAACCCCATTGTAGATATTGCTGGAACTGGTTTAGAAGATTAAACTACATTTGAACAATACCAGAATTTTTACTGTTTCTACCATTATCTAAAATTGGACACGATTGTTCAATGTCATGAAAATGTCATTATAATGATGTCTATATTTCCAATTTTTATTTCATTTACTTCAATATTGCCTCACAAACTTGTTACTTGTACTTCATTTTTGTATTAGTTCCTGAATTGGCTGCTGTATTTTGGCACTCTCGCTCAACAATTTCATGCTCCTTGATGTCATATTCTCCCTGTTAGACAATGTTTATCGTTGATGGAAAGGATTTCATTAAAGTAATTTTGAGTTGTCAGAAACTTTCTCTCCCCACCCCTCTCAGTGCAGCGCGGGTGTGTGTGTGTGTGAGAGTCACGTGAAGAGTTTTCATTCACGTTTGTAGCGTGTGTCGTATGTTGCAGGTTATGCTGTCCGTGACTCGAGCGCGAGCTCAGGCGCACGCGCCATTCGCTATCGGTGCCATCTGCCGGTTAGCGCCTGTGGCCAGGATGACGCGAAGGTATTCGCTGATGCTGCAGCTGGCGGGCCATTGTGGTTGAGGTGTTATGTTTTGTTTTTGCTTTTTCACCCGCGTTGCGTCCCGACCCGATGACCGGGTTTTCCTTTGTCACCCGCGCCGGCCAACGGGCTCGGGAGGTCCGAACGATGGCGGATCGGTTTTCGCAAATCTGCAACCCGGCCGGGCAACTGGGTCAGGGACGATCGTCTCAGATGATTGGATCGCGATCGAACACACCATGGAACGCGCCGTTTGTGGCGTACTGTTGATGTTTGCCTGAGCTACTTCACAGGCAGATGCGTTGTGGTTTACATTTCAATCACATATGTAACACAAAGTCGGAAAGGAATGTAAATAAGCGCAACTGACACTACTTGGCCGCAGTGCTCTGGGCTCATTAAAAAATATTGGAAAAAATAACAGCATCATCATTTGCTACATTGACTAGAACAAGTTTTGGTACCGATGATAAAATGTAACCTTATTAATTAATTGCAAGCAACTTATTAGCATTGAAGTGGTTTATTGTTGTGTAAATTCCATTTTAGTTCTTAATTAGTGGCAAGGTTGGCAATTTTCAGTACAGTTCTCATTATCAGTTAACAAAACTGAGTTCACATTGCTCTCTTCTCAGTACAGCTTCAAAAGATATAACATTTTATGTAATTTGGTTAACTAAAAAATTATGTAATCTCAGGTGAGGCGGAAACCTTCCTAAAAAAATACAATCACTCATCTATCATGGTGCTGGCTGGTCCCACCCCGATAGCGAACCGGCCGATCCCGTGTGGCACGATTCTACATCAACCCACCGATAACGCCGCCTTGGAGGAGTAATCAGCGACCAGCCGTAGCGTGTACAAACGGTTTTTTTTTCGCTTTATGGCACCATCCTTCTTCCGGGCTCACCTCACGTCAACCGAGCGCGGAGCCAAATCTTCATCCTATCTGTCATATTCTCCCTGTTAGACAATGTTTATCGTTGATGGAAAGGATTTCATTAAAGTAATTTTGAGTTGTCAGAAACTTTCAGGGCGGTTTCGGCTAGAGTTTGATTTCAGATTTAAGTTCGTTCATTCGTTCTTGAGATCTTTCAGAGAAAACTTTTTCAGTAATAAACGCCAAAATCATGAAAGAAGGAAATTTACTTGTGCATTCATGATAACGAGTCAACATAAAACAAATCATACGTAAATTGTGCGCAAGTACGAAGTCTTTCTCAGCACTGGGTTCGAATCTCACTAAACAGCTGTAATACTCGTACTGAAATAAGCCATAACGCAGATGAGGATTGCTTTCAGTCCGCCTAAAACTTCTTCAGGGATATACTGTTTTCGGGTACTGGATGTTCTCAAAAAACGGAATCCAGCGAAGAACGAAACTATGTGTGATATCCCCATTCGCGGATCGTGTAAACGACTTATCGGGAAAAGTATATGGTAGTGGTTAGTTGTCAAGCTTAAGATTAGGATTTACCTTTATATCACAATGTAAAATCGATAAGGATTAGAATTGACGTTACCGTCTAAGATAAGAATTGAAAAATCTAAGATAGTTTAAAAAATACATTTAAGAACTCTAATTTTAACTTAATTTGAAATGAAAGGGAAGAGTCAAACCATCTGGATAACCACAGCAGATAAAGTCTACGCGTAACAGAGATATTCTTAACAATCAATAATCTTAAAAGGATTTATTTTAACCTTTGAAAATACCACCAACCAAAAATGAAGAGGAAACCGATTATTCTTAACCCAACTATATAATAAAAAAGTGAATGGAAATAGTAATGGGGTTGAAGATAAATGGCGCAATCAACTCCAAGTTGAAGCAAACATGTAAAACTCGAAAAATATTGCGCTTTCGTTATTTCACGATACGTCGATAATCTTCACCCTTCATCGTCGCATCGGTGTGATCAATGAAGTGTCTTTTTGAGTGGTGTGGTCCTCAATGTGGTCAACATTGAATGATTTCCGTGCGAAAGGAAGTGCTGATTTACTTGGTATATTTTTAGATTGGAATGAAAAAAACACCGATTCCCATTCATACACATTTCATAAGTTGATCCCTCTCAGCTCCAGATAAAGCTGTCCCTTCACCATCCAAGCTGCAGCTGAAACCGCAGGGCAAGAAGGTATGTAGAAGGTGAGGCGGAAACCTTCCTAAAAAAATACAATCACTCATCTATCATGGTGCTGGCTGGTCCCACCCCGATAGCGAACCGGCCGATCCCGTGTGGCACGATTCTAAATCAACCCACCGATAACGCCGCCTTGGAGGAGTTATCAGCGACCAGCCGTAGCGTGTACAAACGGTTTTTTTTCGCTTTATGGCACCATCCTTCTTCCGGGCTCACCTCACGTCAACCGAGCGCGGAGCCAAATCTTCATCCTATCACACTTGGCACTAAATAATATTGCCCGGGGTCTTCCGTGTAAGCCTTCCGGTGACTTAAATATTGACCCTCCGATAGCACCTCGACGCGCGGCTTGTTTGCGAAGAGAAGATTCCAGCAGTGGCGTGGAAAAGGACAAAAAGAGCTGTTGACTATACATTCCAAGATGGCTCGGTGCACAAACTTACGACGGTGGTGTCGTCTCGTAAGGGGCAACATTTTTATTACGATTTCCTCGTCGCGTCGTATCTGCGGTGGTCCCGTGTGCGCCTGGCAGTCGGATCTGGGGGGCCCTTCTCCTGGGAGCGTTTGTTGACATTAGCCGAGCGTTATCGGACCCCGAGCGCGTCGCTGGTGTTTGACAAGAGACGCATTTTTCAGACTTTCTTTCGATTCTGCGGCCTCCGGTGGATGAATGGAGGGTTTATTTTTATTTCTTGATTCAGTGTGTCCTCTCGTTCGCAGGCAAATCAACCTCACGCAGTCTCGCTCAAGTGCGAAGCTATGCCGGGGCGCTCGCGTATCTCGTGAAGGACCCACCGAACAAACAGGCCTTCAGCTCAGTCCAGGGACACGCCTCAATGCGCGGGCCGGCTGGGAGGCGGGAGAATATAATCCGGAGCAATATTTCGGTGCCTTATCACGCCGGCGTCGCGCTAGTCGCCGAGGGTGCCGATAACCGGCCTGGGAATGGGGCAGCATTCATTTTCAACCCAGCTGACACTTGATAGATAGTGGTCAGCCCGGGGCCCCTTGAGCGGGAGCCGGGTCAGCGCAACCCTTGCCCCGCACCCGGTAGTGGAACCCTTCGCCGATACGTTTGGCGCATTTATTGTTTGGCGTCGGGCTTTGATAGTGTAACGTTCGGCTTTATCGTCCTGGTAACTGCGCCACGGCCGTTGGTTTCCGTGCCGGCCGCTGACTGGTGAGCATTGTGGTGACGAGAAAGCGAAGCGTGTTCACATCGCGATGAAAAATGCGTCTTACTGTGCGAGGAGAGTGTGTTGCGATTATTGCACAACTCTGCGCTGGATGAAATGAGCAATTACGCATTACCAGCGTTTGAACGATAAAAACATGACTCTCCTTTTTGTTCTATCACATTTCACCATATAACGTTTACGAATGAGTGTCATACGAAAAACAATGAAAATACTGACTGCAATTGCAGCATATTTCAGTTCTCAAACTAAGCTTGTTTTGTTATTCAAGATCGAGGTAGATTAGAACTATTGTGGGAGCCATTGCTTGTAACTTAACGCATTAGTAGTAAGCAATGATATTTAGTACACATAATTCATTCTATTATGAAGAACATTAAGAGCCACTACACAGTGACGGAGGAAGCATTACAATTTTAACAACAGTTATAATAAAGCGGAAAATAAAGTCTCTTCGGGAAAATAAAGCGGAAAATAAAGGGAGGGGCGTGGGGGTTCGGTCTGTACGGCTGAAAAAAGACACTTATTCTCGATTTTTTTAATGAGATGCTGGCAATGTTTATTAAACAACAATATTTTGATATCGTTGAACGATGTTTTAAGAAAATTTCGTGAAAATTTCAGATAAAATATTAACAAATCAGCCGTGGGCAGCAAATCCCCCGAGACGGAAAAAAATAAAATTAAAATGCGGTGGACATCAGAACTCGTGAACGGATCATCCGAAACAAAAAAAAAAAACAAAAACATTCTGTTATTAGACATATTTCCCCAGGTAACGCTATCGAGTTTTTTTTTATTTTTAATTTTTTTGAAGTTTAGTGATCATCTGAAGTTAAAAATGCGATTTTTGCCTTCAAAATCTCACATATTTGTTGTTATAAAAATAAAACAACAAAAAAATAAAATAAAAACTCGACAGCGTTACCTCATGAATTATGGTGAGAAAGTGTGTGCAAAATTTCAGGAGGATCGGTCAAGCAGTTTTTGCGGGACAGTGTGCACCGACTTTTAAAATATGAAGTGTGGGAAAATCGCTTTAAAGTTTTTGACACGAGAAAATCGATCTTTTTTCCTGTTTCCTGACATTCCTTCAGGAGGGCCTGTAAGTTATAAACTTACTCTTAACTGGGCGCTGTAAGCCTATGTACTATAGCTACTGCTACGGAAGAGCTGTATGTATAGGTATGTACAGATGTTAGGGTATGCATTTGACTCGAACAATGACGAAATTGCAACCACCGTTGCGACCCCCCGCAGCAGTCGCGCAGATATAAGAAATATTCTTGAAAGTTTTTAAAATCATAACTCCGTGAGTTTTGCTCGGATCGCTAAAAAAATTGAACACAACATTTTTGAGAAGTTATACTTTAATAGATACCGATATACTTTAATAGATAACTTTAATCAATCCGAACCCCCCCCCCCCCTTAAGCAACACCACGCTCTTCAGCATGCATGTCGCTAACACCCTTCTAGCGCAGTTATCAATGTAGTTATGGAGGACTGTGATGATGCAAGTTGATTTTAGCGTATCTTTAGTACTTTAGTGTTTTTTGTTTGAGGAAATTTGGTAAAATACATTTCGAAATATTGTTGGTCCTAAGACCTAATTTCGTCGTCCAACAAAAAGACTACACGAACAATCTGTCCCACTTATTTTGCAACTATCATGATCATGACATACATTAGAGTCATCGGAAACGTAGAAACATACTACAAAACAAACAATTTTGCACGACGTTAAACAACATCAAACGATTATAAACAAAGTAGTAGCCATAATTTACTAAGTGCATCAAGTATATTTTGTACTCCCCAAACATGAGTTGAACATCGATCGGAAGTTCAGAAACAGTAGCATTGATGTAGAATACGAATAATAAAGATATCAAATATCTACCCTGAGGTACTTCCGATGAATTATGTTGCACTCTAGAAGATAAGAAATTAAATTGTTGATTACTATTTTTATTTCGAGGAAAATCAACTACAAGATAAGCTTACAAGCCTCTTGGCCTTATTCACCACATCAGCCGAGACTTGAAACTGTTCTAAGATGTCTGAACTCGTTTTTTCTCGACATGTTCCAATCCAATGATTGAACATTTTTCAGTCATGTTTGTTTTAACTAGTATAGACCGACCAGACACAATCCTTCTAAGACGATTCACTATAGGTGTCTAAATGCTATTTTCAGAACAGATATTTTCTTTTAGACCTCTACACTTTGGCACATTTGTAGAGAAACTGCTAGCTAAAACTGACGCACCTGAATTGCCATAATGCACCCATACATGATCATGTTCTCTGGTAGGTGCTAGATGTTAGCTGAGGCCAAAATAGGTCTCTTATCTCTGCATATTTAACTTTCACTTAGGCGATCGAGATAGCAAGATAGCTTAAGACAGTTTAGATGAGACAATCCGAACCATGATTTGACTATGCAGCAGCATAAAAACTAAATCAAAATTAGCTATGAATAACAGATCAAGTCAAGATCTCTGAACCTGTTGTACTATGGATGAAGTATTGCAAAAAAAGTAATGTGTAGGATTTGAATTTTCGGAAAATTTTGTTCAATTCCGACTTATGTTGTGTTTTTCTGATTATGTACTACTTGAAAGCGATGGTTGCTATAGTTACAACTTGTAGAAAACTCGGCAACATTTTCACAAACAAAATTTACTTACTACCTCCTACTATACAGCTAAGATCTAGGCATTTGTTACGACAGGGACAGAGACAGAGTTTAAAACCACCGTATATAGTGCCAGCGGCCCAATTACTCAAATTATGAAAATATACAATAATTCACGTAATCTTGTTGATTTTAATACTCAGAAATGGTTTAACATAAGGTTCAAGGTTTAAGACTATTCTGATAAACGCTTGATGTTAGTTTTCTATTGAATATTACTGTTCCACAGCCAAAGCATGTTTAAGAACGCGACCGAATGAAATAAACGAAGTCAACGAAACTATAATGACATAACTTGGATTAGAGAACTCCCGGAGATTGGAACCCTATAAAATGATTTGCAAGTTGACATAGACTCTTAGATACTTAGACATAGACAAAGCAAGGGATGAAACATATACTTAGATTAAATTTTCACAGCTATACGAATTGTCACAGAGTTTTAAAGCATTGAAAATTTTCTAATCTTCAAAGAATTATGATCGTTCAATGATTCATACATCTTGAAATTAGAATCTGGATCCAAAATTACAATTGATGTCCAAAAATTACAAAATTAATTGTTTTAAATTGTTTCAAGATAGTAAGGCAATGAAGAGTGTAAATGCTAGTACTAATCCTGAAAGAGTACAGTTCAAGTTGATCAAAAATTATAATTTATGAATGCTTTCCAATTTTGTTAGGATTGACAAAAACTGATTTCTTAAGTAACAATGCAATATGCTGTCGGATTCAAAGTTCAGTTTTTACACCGCGCACATGTTAGAAATTTGGCCCAGTAATGCACACCGTGAAAACAGTCAGGTATTTCATATAAAATGAAAAGTGTGCTCAACCCAAACAACGGGCCCGTAAAAAATAGAAGCACAAATATTGTTTACACTAAGAAAACTAAACCCAAGCTTTGCAAGCTATATGACAAGGGCGTAATAAAATAAATTTTGAAAATCGCAATCGCATTAATCGATCCCGGTATTTTTCGTATGTTCTGAATACAATTTAAGTTAACATTCAACCACTTTTAGAGTTAAACAGCAATGTTTCATGCACATCACTTGTGCATATGAAATCCCGTCAAACCGTCACCCGATAACTTGCAACGGTATTTATTACATTGGTTTTTTTTTGTCCAGCGCATGCATCATATTTGCTGTGCAAAGCATCAACCAAATACAGGCACAAATTGCTGATTACATGTGTTTGCCCGGCCGCGGTTGCGTTTAACCAGTTGTGCATTCGCTGGTGTCCTGAGTAAACAACAGCCAGCGGCGATAGTGTTCGCGTGCATGGTGTTATTGTCCCCAAAAGTGTCCGTTGCGTCGCTGCGGGGTGTACGGTGCGGCCGCGGCGAGCAGTAGCGCGTCCCAAACGTCATCAATCTTCCATCAGTGCGCCACAGGTTTTATGTTTCGTGTTTTCCATCGACCGGCTTGCATGTGGGGACGGTGCG
>KZ071496.1:135923-147392 GCA_002091845.1 Anopheles cracens | reverse complement strand
GGCCCGGGCCGTTTCGCCGGACCCACTTTCGGCCGTTTCGGAAAGTGATCACACCAGTCCGTGGTTCGGCCGATGGGGAGACCGGCGTGGGATGGGAGGCACGGCAGAGAAATGGATGGGAGAGTTACATACGTCCAGCCCGAACACGTGTAATGGGTTGCCCTGCTGTGGACCGGCTGCCTTCCGGCGGGCACAAATTACGAAACCCGGCTCGGACACGATGCGCGCTGCTGATGTGTGTGATTGCGGCGGAAAGCGAAAACATGACGATCATGGTGATCATGAAAAGCGATGCATGGTTGCATGTGCAGCGTGCCTTTTTACGGTCTGTTTTGTTGCACGCCGTGTGGAAAAAATGTATCATCAGTGATAGATGCACGGGGAAAAACAGGCATTAGTCATCCAAGCCCGCGGAAAAGATGACCATCTGATACCGCACGGCATTCACAATCCATACGAAGCAGATTTAGGTGGATTAACAGAAATTATTGCATTAACTGCACGCACGAACATGTTTCGTAACGCTTACCAACGGAACAGCCAAAGAAACCGCATCTATTGTTTTGATGATAGATGTGACACATTATATTCATATGCATTTTAATTGTCTAGTGTTCCGTCGTTATTTTGTGGAATGAATATATTTTATTCTGACTACAGTCACTATAATCAATGTCTGCCAACAATTTAAAATAATCAAATGAGAAATGCTATTGAATCATTGGCGTTGATCTTTAATTATGTGCAAATACATTCAATTGAAATGCCTAATTGTGTTTACCACAATGAAAATGCATGGTACTAAGCTCCATTTAGCTTTCGAAAAGATCCATTCATATGAATATTCAGAGAACATTTGTTGGAATCACTATTCGAATCCCTATAGATTCATTAATGACCAAGTGTAATAATAATAGAGTAATAATGGTGTAAAAATTGTATGACTACTTAAGGCATCGTATGAACATTTCAAGTGTCTCATGAATCTTTATAGGTTCGTGTAGGAATATCGCCATGAATGATCATCTAAAGATTCACAAATCTTGAATGATTCGAATATTTATATTTAAAATGAAGAATGACTATTAAATGCTCCATATGGAGTATTTGCGATTTATTTGTATCTTTAAATATTATTTCAAGATATTTTGATTAGCTACCTTCATCCTTTAAATATTCCTTTCTCTCTGAAGATTCGTAATAATTTGAGTATTAGTAAAATTATTAAAAATAGTTTTTTGTTGAAAATTTAACAAAGATGCTATCGAATTGTGTCGTAAATTGGGAAAGGGTTTAATATTTTTTATTTAATATTTTTTAAACAAGGAATATACACTCCAAATTGTCAGATAATAAAATAGGGTCAGTCTAAACGGTCAGATATATTCACAGATTAGAAGACATATTTACTAAAATTAAATTTACCTTGACATGAAATCATGAATCTTCAAAGAACCCTAGTTCTAGAATGAATTTTATAGAGAATGATTCATCTTGAATATTCAAATATTCATAAATTAAAAAAAAATCTTAAATTAAATTATTCATAAATAAAGGTTCAATAGCCTTCTGAAATCCAGTGATCTTCAAAGGCGATTGAGCCTTGAATCATGAGAATCATACGCATTAATCCTGTTTAAGGATAAAATCAGGCATAATAATCTGACTAAGGGAATTGCAATATTCGATTGATAAATCTTTCAAATTTTTCACAGTCCCTGTTAAACTAGATCAAGCGGGCCAGAAGATGTAATAATGAATTTTAAAATTAAAAAAAAAAAACAATTTGTTCAACAATAAACGAAACGTTATCAGTATGATAGCCATTGCAGTAATTAATCCAGCGTCGTTGAAATATATTGGTTAGTAGCCGAGCTCATACAACAGTCGTATATCAATTGTTATCTTATCAAAAGGACATGATCCAATTGAAACTTTTAGTACTAAGACTTATGTGGATTAAAACAGAACGACTTGTTGGTTACTCCAAAAGCATTGTTTGTTGAAATCGAGGTTTTTTGTAACATTGTACCCGTGTTATTCTGATTTCGTTTGAAAGATAGCCGATAGTCCGTCAGCGTTTAAATTTTCATTGATGAGAAATCCAAACGAAATTAGTATGACGAGTAAGGTGTTAATGAGCTATTCCATCATTCGCTTTATTTATTCAACTAATCGCGTAACGGAATTGTAACAAACATAGATTGAAATCAACAATAATAATGAACACTCATATATGTATGCATCAAGAACAATTGGCATATTATAATTTCGAATATCCAGATAAGTATATCAAATGAGTGTATTTATTTCCATAAAACATCTACATACATGTTCACTGGAACTGATAAGAAACCCCATTCATTAACTGTAATTTCAAAGATAGAAAATCTCATTTTTCATGTTTTCTTTCCGCGAATTACAATCGTTCGAACACTAAAAAATATGAAAAAAATGACCACTCGGTGTCAGTGAGGTTTTGGTTTGATATAACGTCTTGCATCTTTGTTAAACTCAAAGCATGCATCGTAATTTTCCACTCCTGTTGCGTTTCTCGCCGCCCGGCATGACTCAGTGCACGGTCAGTCGAACGGTTCTAGCTGCCGTCAGCACCGGTCGAATAGTGCCGACGTGTTATCTAAGGCAAGGAGAAGGAGAACAGAAACACCGGAACTTGACCCAAGCCCTTACCAGCGTCGTTGGCCCTATGCGCCGATAAGACGGTGGTGACAAGCGCATTTCCCACGCGCAACCCTAGCTTCCCCGTCGCGGATCCGCCCCACCGGGGAATCATATTTATTGTTGCAAACTAATGCCCGCAAATTATGGCGCTGTGCATATCCCGCGCTAAGCAGCGTCGTCAGCGCCGTGATGTGTCAGATCGTGTGTTAAGTTGATAACAGGGGCTTGATTTTCGCGGCAACTCGTTCGATGCTAGTTTATGCACTCGGTTTTGTCGTGGTGACGCCGTTGATACGGTGACGTTTGATGAGACAGCATTACAATGACCTTGAGGGTATGGATATAATTTCGAGAAACAGCAGCTATAGGCACGCTGCATTGCAAAACTGCAATGTAAACTGTTTCATTTTCTACGAACTCGAGTCGATTGCTTATCAAATCATGCCTGCCAAACAACCGTTAAACAGCGGATAGTTGACAGCTAGCATAGCAATGCCTACTGCAATCGCAAGTGAGCAACAATTTAGCCTTCTGAGCAATAAGCCTTCATAAATAGAATTAATAACTCCGATGTGGTTTACGTATTTTACTACTGTCAATCTTTGATTTTTGTTTGGTTTTATTCTAAATTTATGTTAATTAAATAAAACAACCTTATATGAACATCCAATAGATACGAGAAGATCTATAAAGCTTCAATTTTTTTTTCCATTTGGAATGCAATTCATTTATGACGGACTTGGCCAGCTGCAGAATCATCATGGTTCGTTCCTTTCTCAATTAACTGTCTTGAACACTTCATGCCCTGTCCTTACCCATTCGTAGTTCGTATTCGTCAGCTTTTAGATATCTTTATGGAAGTTTGCCGTGTATGAAAGGCTGCCGGTCACGTATTTATTTAACTTATTCTAACGGTTATTATGATTCTAACTTATTTCATGGCTCGATTATTGAAATAGCAATAGAATAAATTGAATACATTAACATAAATTACTAAATAAATAAATAAATTAATTAAGAATACTCTGAAGGATTTACTTTTAACGATTGACGAGAGTTTATCGTTGTTAACGGTATTGCTTTCGAAGAGTACGCAATATCACGTAGGATGAAAAAATCGACATTATTGTTTGTTATACAAAGAAATTAGAAGCATTGTCAACGTACAAGCTGTTCTGCAATCAGGAATAAAATATTCAGGGAATCTAAGGCAGGGCTCTATGAGCCGTCGAACAAGACATCGAAGAATTTTATAGAGAATGATTCATCTTGAATATTCAAATATTCATAAATTAAAAAAAAATCTTAAATTAAATTATTCATAAATAAAGGTTCAATAGCCTTCTGAAATCCAGTGATCTTCAAAGGCGATTGAGCCTTGAATCATGAGAATCATACGCATTAATCCTGTTTAAGGATAAAATCAGGCATAATAATCTGACTAAGGGAATTGCAATATTCGATTGATAAATCTTTCAAATTTTTCACAGTCCCTGTTAAACTAGATCAAGCGGGCCAGAAGATGTAATAATGAATTTTAAAATTAAAAAAAAAAAACAATTTGTTCAACAATAAACGAAACGTTATCAGTATGATAGCCATTGCAGTAATTAATCCAGCGTCGTTGAAATATATTGGTTAGTAGCCGAGCTCATACAACAGTCGTATATCAATTGTTATCTTATCAAAAGGACATGATCCAATTGAAACTTTTAGTACTAAGACTTATGTGGATTAAAACAGAACGACTTGTTGGTTACTCCAAAAGCATTGTTTGTTGAAATCGAGGTTTTTTGTAACATTGTACCCGTGTTATTCTGATTTCGTTTGAAAGATAGCCGATAGTCCGTCAGCGTTTAAATTTTCATTGATGAGAAATCCAAACGAAATTAGTATGACGAGTAAGGTGTTAATGAGCTATTCCATCATTCGCTTTATTTATTCAACTAATCGCGTAACGGAATTGTAACAAACATAGATTGAAATCAACAATAATAATGAACACTCATATATGTATGCATCAAGAACAATTGGCATATTATAATTTCGAATATCCAGATAAGTATATCAAATGAGTGTATTTATTTCCATAAAACATCTACATACATGTTCACTGGAACTGATAAGAAACCCCATTCATTAACTGTAATTTCAAAGATAGAAAATCTCATTTTTCATGTTTTCTTTCCGCGAATTACAATCGTTCGAACACTAAAAAATATGAAAAAAATGACCACTCGGTGTCAGTGAGGTTTTGGTTTGATATAACGTCTTGCATCTTTGTTAAACTCAAAGCATGCATCGTAATTTTCCACTCCTGTTGCGTTTCTCGACGCCCGGCATGACTCAGTGCACGGTCAGTCGAACGGTTCTAGCTGCCGTCAGCACCGGTCGAATAGTGCCGACGTGTTATCTAAGGCAAGGAGAAGGAGAACAGAAACACCGGAACTTGACCCAAGCCCTTACCAGCGTCGTTGGCCCTATGCGCCGATAAGACGGTGGTGACAAGCGCATTTCCCACGCGCAACCCTAGCTTCCCCGTCGCGGATCCACCCCACCGGGGAATCATATTTATTGTTGCAAACTAATGCCCGCAAATTATGGCGCTGTGCATATCCCGCGCTAAGCAGCGTCGTCAGCGCCGTGATGTGTCAGATCGTGTGTTAAGTTGATAACAGGGGCTTGATTTTCGCGGCAACTCGTTCGATGCTAGTTTATGCACTCGGTTTTGTCGTGGTGACGCCGTTGATACGGTGACGTTTGATGAGACAGCATTACAATGACCTTGAGGGTATGGATATAATTTCGAGAAACAGCAGCTATAGGCACGCTGCATTGCAAAACTGCAATGTAAACTGTTTCATTTTCTACGAACTCGAGTCGATTGCTTATCAAATCATGCCTGCCAAACAACCGTTAAACAGCGGATAGTTGACAGCTAGCATAGCAATGCCTACTGCAATCGCAAGTGAGCAACAATTTAGCCTTCTGAGCAATAAGCCTTCATAAATAGAATTAATAACTCCGATGTGGTTTACGTATTTTACTACTGTCAATCTTTGATTTTTGTTTGGTTTTATTCTAGATTTTTGTTAATTAAATACAACAACCGTACATGAACATCCGATAGATACGAGAAGATCTATAAAGCTTCAATTTTTTTTTCATTTGGAATGCAATTCATTTATAACAGACTTGGCCAGCTGCAGAATCATCATGGTTCGTTCCTTTCTCAGTTATTTATTCCGATTGTAGTTATTTCTTACAGAGAGCCCCGGTGATATAATTGTAGTGCCTTCCTCTAGTAACGAATAAGTGATTAATTATCTATAGTGGAATAAATGTAACCAGTAGTAAACAGTAGTAAATAGTAAACATGTTGCTCGAAAAGTTTGCCCATAAAGGCAGTTCTGCCGAAAAGAGTATTTTCTAATCTTCTCATGCTGGTAATGTTGTATTTGCTCAATATTGCAAGTCCAATTAACTGTCTTGAACACTTCATGCCCTGTCCTTACCCATTCGTAGTTCGTATTCGTCAGCTTTTAGATATCTTTATGGTCCCGGGCCGTTTCGCCGGACCCACTTTCGGCCGTTTCGGAAAGTGATCACACCAGTCCGTGGTTCGGCCGATGGGGAGACCGGCGTGGGATGGGAGGCACGGCAGGGAAATGGATGGGAGAGTTACATACGTCCAGCCCGAACACGTGTAATGGGTTGCCCTGCTGTGGACCGGCTGCCTTCCGGCGGGCACAAATTACGAAACCCGGCTCGGACACGATGCGCGCTGCTGATGTGTGTGATTGCGGCGGAAAGCGAAAACATGACGATCATGGTGATCATGAAAAGCGATGCATGGTTGCATGTGCAGCGTGCCTTTTTACGGTCTGTTTTGTTGCACGCCGTGTGGAAAAAATGTATCATCAGTGATAGATGCACGGGGAAAAACAGGCATTAGTCATCCAAGCCCGCGGAAAAGATGACCATCTGATACCGCACGGCATTCACAATCCATACGAAGCAGATTTAGGTGGATTAACAGAAATTATTGCATTAACTGCACGCACGAACAGCTATAGCTGTACTCCAAACTGTAGTACTCTCGCCAAAAAAAAAACGAAGCTTTATATAATGTGTGAATCTTTTTCAGATTGATCATTGAGTCATCTTTGAAAAAAGCTAAAATATATCAGAAAAGCACAAACGCCCGCATATTACGAAAGTAGTGCATGGAAAATCGAAGCTTGCAAAAAGTAACCTCAAATTTTTATCTGCATACATACGCCAAAACATATTTGCCCTGGAATGTTCACTTCCTACTCGGCATGCACTGTTCGGTACATTACAAGCTGTTCTGCAATCAGGAATAAAATATTCAGGGAATCTAAGGCAGGGCTCTATGAGCCGTCGAACAAGACATCGAACAAGATAGACATCGAACACGGATCAAACCCAAGTAATCATATGGAGGTTCGCCGTCAGGCATACCAGACATGCTAGACAAACAAAACATCAAACGAGACAGTTTGGTTTTGTTTGGCATGTCTGATGCACATCTTGAAGCTGTATACACCTTGCGGTTTCATCCTGTTAACTGTCAGAAGGTGGCTATTGGCGGCTGTTTGTGTGTTCGTGTGTTCGCAACGGCCACAATTTCATACAGGATCGTAGTGTAAGTGGCCAAATTTATCAAATCAACAGTTCAAATAATGATGTTATAAATTACTCGTCAGTATTTTGATTGTCTTAGTCATAAATGGCAAATTCATAAATGGTAGTAGAATACCTTGGATACTAACTACTTCACAGGTCAATGACATGGCATACATTGTGTGTGTGTGTTTTTTTTTGTTGGCCCCTATGCATAAGCTACATCAACTACTCTTCTCAGTTATGGGAGTTTTTATGCTCTCTGATTCACGAAGCTCTACACGTAATGACGCTCTTAACTACTCGTAACGACCGGTGACGATCGTCCTTGAAGCAGCGCCACCATCCACCAGCTATAGCAACCCAGCAGGAAACTCGCTTCAAAGTAATCGATAGGCAAAAACGCGTCGAGCAGTGCATTATGTCACCTGCAGCAGGCTTGCCTATCCCTGCCGCTGTCGAAGCCGAAGTCGTCGAGGGAAGATACCAAACAATTAATACCATTCGTATGCCATTTCCTGCAGTTATCATCATCAGCCGCTTGTTTAATAGCGTCTCGTTTCGCTCCTAGAGATTTCTTGCTGTATCTGCCTGAGCACAGCTGAAAATCCACGCTGCATCTCCTGCACAGTAATGGCCTCAGCTATTCCGGATAGTCAAAGCCCATGAACGATGGTAATCATCACGATTACAAATTCCTCCGATTCCAACGAAACCTGAACGGGTTAGGGACAGAGGAGCGGGATTGTTATATTACAATTTAATGAATAACTTTAAAATACATACATAACATCCATGTATGCTGTAACAGTTCACAACACGAATAATGTTTTTCCAAATATAAATTCCAATCATTTAGAAAATCCTTTTTAATGCAAAAACCCTTATTTTCATCTCTATATCGCCATGTCCCTCTTATGCAAGGGCATAATGATCAAATCATTAATTTTAAACGATTTCCATTTCATTTCATTTCATTTCAATTTATTTCATCAGGCTCACCAAGAAGGCTAAGCCTGGATTAAAAAAAAATGATTTTTGAAATAGCAATAGAAGAAATTGAATAAATTAACATAAATTAATTAATTAATTAATTAATTAATTAATTAAGAATACTCTGAAGGATTTACTTTTAACGATTGACGAGAGTTTATCGTTGTTCACGGTATTGCTTTCGAAGAGTACGCAATATCACGTAGGATGAAAAAATCGACTTTATTGTTTGTTATACAAAGAAATTAGAAGCATTGTCAACTTACAAGCTGTTCTGCAATCAGGAATAAAATATTCAGGGAATCTAAGGCAGGGCTCTATGAGCCGTCGAACAAGACATCGAATCGCCCGGCATGACTCAGTGCACGGTCAGTCGAACGGTTCTAGCTGCCGTCAGCACCGGTCGAATAGTGCCGACGTGTTATCTAAGGCAAGGAGAAGGAGAACAGAAACACCGGAACTTGACCCAAGCCCTTACCAGCGTCGTTGGCCCTATGCGCCGATAAGACGGTGGTGACAAGCGCATTTCCCACGCGCAACCCTAGCTTCCCCGTCGCGGATCCGCCCCACCGGGGAATCATATTTATTGTTGCAAACTAATGCCCGCAAATTATGGCGCTGTGCATATCCCGCGCTAAGCAGCGTCGTCAGCGCCGTGATGTGTCAGATCGTGTGTTAAGTTGATAACAGGGGCTTGATTTTCGCGGCAACTCGTTCGATGCTAGTTTATGCACTCGGTTTTGTCGTGGTGACGCCGTTGATACGGTGACGTTTGATGAGACAGCATTACAATGACCTTGAGGGTATGGATATAATTTCGAGAAACAGCAGCTATAGGCACGCTGCATTGCAAAACTGCAATGTAAACTGTTTCATTTTCTACGAACTCGAGTCGATTGCTTATCAAATCATGCCTGCCAAACAACCGTTAAACAGCGGATAGTTGACAGCTAGCATAGCAATGCCTACTGCAATCGCAAGTGAGCAACAATTTAGCCTTCTGAGCAATAAGCCTTCATAAATAGAATTAATAACTCCGATGTGGTTTACGTATTTTACTACTGTCAATCTTTGATTTTTGTTTGGTTTTATTCTAAATTTATGTTAATTAAATAAAACAACCTTATATGAACATCCAATAGATACGAGAAGATCTATAAAGCTTCAATTTTTTTTTCATTTGGAATGCAATTCATTTATAACAGACTTGGCCAGCTGCAGAATCATCATGGTTCGTTCCTTTCTCAATTAACTGTCTTGAACACTTCATGCCCTGTCCTTACCCATTCGTAGTTCGTATTCGTCAGCTTTTAGATATCTTTATGGAAGTTTGCCTTGTATGAAAGGCTGCCGGTCACGTATTTATTTAACTTATTCTAACGGTTATTATGATTCTAACTTATTTCATGGCTCGATTTTTGAAATAGCAATAGAAGAAATTGAATAAATTAACATAAATTAATTAATTAATTAATTAATTAATTAATTAATTAATTAATTAATTAATTAATTAATTAATTAATTAATTAATTAATTAATTAATTAATTAATTAATTAATTAATTAATTAATTAATTAATTAATTAATTAATTAATTAATTAATTAATTAATTAATTAATTAATTAATTAATTAATTAAGAATACTCTGAAGGATTTACTTTTAACGATTGACGAGAGTTTATCGTTGTTAACGGTATTGCTTTCGAAGAGTACGCAATATCACGTAGGATGAAAAAATCGACATTATTGTTTGTTATACAAAGAAATTAGAAGCATTGTCAACGTACAAGCTGTTCTGCAAAAAAAAAAACAACAACTTAAAAACTATCTTAAAACTAACAAACCAAAATCAAACTTACACACTAAAAAACCGAGTACCGCAAAACATGAAGAGCGAAAAAAGAAAAATGAAAAAAGTACAAGAAAATATAAAGAGGTTAAAGAAGGTTAGAAGAAGAGCGGAGTTTAGAAGGGAGGTCCATACACTTTACTGGTTAAAGTGCAGTCGAAAATTATTGACTTAATAGTTAAATACTAATGAGTTTGATCGTTCCGATCGTTACTCCAGCTAATCGAATGAATATGAGCATTTATATCACAGCAAAAAAGATATGATTACGAATTATAAAAAAATATTCAACTATCAAAAACTTTTCTCTCTGGGTCTACAGTTATGTAAGTTGATTAAATTGATACCAAAAATATGATATAAGAATAGCAAACAACAGAGAGTTGAGGCACCAACAAGTGAATTTAATATGAATAATGATAAAATGATGATGCGCGTGTAAACGTGAGGAATAAAATTGAAAAACGATTATTTCTGACGAAAAGCATGAAAAAGATTGGACAATCAGAAGAGCAAATATAATATTTTATGGTAAAATTGTCTACAGAATATGGAGAGCCGAGAATAAACATACTTGTCTTGTGCATACTGTTTGGAAATTATAATAGCCCTTGCATTCATCGAAACCACCGTCAGGCCCTTCAGCATCTAACGGTACTCAAAGCCCAAGGTGTAACACTGATTGGATGACGATGCCTCCAGGTCCCACGAACCTGTTCGACCGCTTCGATTGGACACAGCTTCGCAGCCGAGCGGCGTTGAATCTCCACGGAAAGTGAAGCTCATCCACCAGAATCGAGCACAACGAACGAAAGGGAATGGTTCCTACGGGGGGCGAACGAGACTTGATGGGCCCCCGATCAAACGGTAGATTCTCCCCGTTCGGCGGGTAGAAACGTTGGCGGAGGAGCGAGTGGATTATGGCCGTGCTAGGTGCTGGCGGATGGGCCTAGGGTTCATGGTCAGCGCGAGAATCAAACGGAACGGACGGTACGGGCCGTTCGGACATAACGAAAGTGAAACGTCACGTTTGAAGGAAGGCTCGAAGGCTACAAGAGGAAGGAAGAAAAATAGAAGCTACGGACCGTTAGGTCACAGCGAACCATTTACATGGCCGCTTCGTTTGTCCATCGTCTACCGTCGTTCTCACTGGAAAGCCCGTTAACTTGACGATGCTGTAATTTTTCGGGTGGACTCTCCCAACCGACGGACGGAAACACGCACAGGCTGGAGTTTTAACCCTATCACGCCCAGTGGTACGCGCGACGATCGTCGTGAGCGTTTTCGAGAACGTAGGG
>KZ071496.1:82102-92254 GCA_002091845.1 Anopheles cracens | reverse complement strand
GTCGCTCGCAGCCCGCAAGTAGCGGATTATGGGCAGGCGACGGAAATGGCCCGTCAAATGGGGGGAGAACTAAGGAAAATCTGTAGTCGTCACTTTTGTAGGCCTACAAGTAGCTCACGTCTGGACGAAGCTTTACGACTCAACTCATAACGACGAACAACTCACACACTGGCGGTGAAGTTTTGGTTGCAAATCTGGTGACTTGCTACCGTTAGAAACCCTGTGCAGGTGGCGCTGCAATACGGACAAATCGGGAAGCTGGAACCGTGCCAAATCGAGCGGCTGACAGTCGGCAGCTGTCAGTGCAAAGAAGAAGAGGAACAAACAGAAAAAAATTGTAGAAAATATAGAGAAGGGGTTTTAATTTAGTTTGCAAAAACCAGAAGAAGTAAAATACATCTACACATGGGGACCCTATCGCGTGAGTGCGAGAGAGTGCGATATACATTTTCCAATGTACTACATAAGGCCATCCTCGAAAATGTTTACTTGGGTAGCGTATCTCGGGGAGTCACTGAATTTGTTGATTTCAATGCACGCTACGTCGCGTGTCAAATAAACGCGCGTCGAAGATTGTAAAGTCAAATACAAGATTTTAGAGTAACGCACGTCAAAATAACACGCGTCGGAGCTGTGCCACTAGCCTTACACCTCGCTTTCATAAACGAAATTTGCCTCGATATCATGCCCGTGTTGATCATTCCATCAACACAATTTTGTAATTGCTTTTAAAATATGAATGAAATGTTTAAAATTCAAATTTATACATAATTTACGAACATTTATCAGAATTTAACAAAAATTCTGCCCGACTGCTCGAACTGCTCGAATAGCATTCTTGATTTTCCCCAAGTGACAATTTTTGACGTATCATGGCTAAAGTGAGCTTCCTGCTTCTCACTACTGGAGTTTGTTTCTCATCCAACCAAAGCGAGTGGGAATGTGAAGTTCGATAGTCCCATAGATAGTTCGATAGTTTCTCGTGATATAGAAATTTCAACGTTTCTGTCCCTACCGAAACATAGGATTCCGAAAAACAAAAGAAATTCGCTTACAACGGACCAGATCAAACTGCTGTAAAATCATTATTATCCACTGCAAATTTGGTTAGCTAATAGTCTTCTATCCAAACTTTCAACAACGTTTATTCAACGTTATATGACTTTGCTATCCCACCAAAGCCATTGAAACACTTCGAAGTGGGTTATGGTGGTTATCCACTATGAGCAGCTAGAAGGCGAGTGAGATGAAAGTGAGCGTCATGCGTGAGCATCTGCTTCGAGCACCCATCACTAGCAAGCAAACAACAAACAAACAAACAACAAAGTGCAGCAAAATTTAGACCACCGCGCTCTATTATTGATTTTTCCACTGCGCGGCGGATGCAAAAATGCATTCCGATAGTGTTAACCGGCTCGTTGACGAGCTGGTCGAATCGATTGGCCAACAGTACGACAAATCCGGCGATGTGACGGTGTTGAAAAGATGCAAATTCAGAGCATTTGGGGTGTTGCTCGGCAAACCCGAGTCTTCCACCGATGTCGCCAGCCAGCAAACCGGGGCGACGGAATGCAGTGCTTCCGATCCGGTGGCAATGCTGGAATGCCACCTCTTCGAGATGCAGATGACGTCGCGCTACAAATATCAGATGGTGCGAAATGAACGATTCGAGCGGCTGCTAGAGGAAATCCAAAGGTTTCAGCCCAGCGACGGTTCCGAGCTTGTCGACTCGGAACGGGCAATACTGCAGTTTTTGTTGTCGCTCAAAAATTCAACCCCCGACTGTGCGGATGTTCAAACGGAGGTAAGTAGATTGCAGGGACAGGACGATGTACGTTATTCGTCTAATCGTATCGTGCCTTGTTTCGAACCGGTTACACAGACACCCTTTTTCGGGAACGGTAAGATGCCGGCCGCGCTCTACGGACCCTACCCAATCTTCCGGCCCGAGGATTTTCGCATCGACGACCGTTTGGTAGCCGCCTGCTACAACGACAAAGCCAACCCCTATCTCTTCCGCGCCACGCAAAACGTGTTTACCGCAAATCTGGCCAAAATGATTGCCCAACGGACGGAGCGACAGGATCCGCTGCCAGTGGAATGTTCGTACTTCAGCGACAAAATGGCCGTCTTGGGCCACTATCAGGGTCCGTTTCGGTACAATCTGCTTCGGGCGATCCGGCAAACGGTGAGCGAGCCGTATGAGATACTGACGGACTTCGAAATTGTTCGTGGCACCGTGCGGGAACCCAAGGTAAAGGAAGAATCGTTGATATTTAGCCTAAACTGGGAAAACCTCGGCCAACGCTACGTACCTGAGGAGAAACCATTCGCTTCCGAGTGTCCCGGGGCGCTGTTCAGGTTCACTGCGGCCCAGGAGTATGAGATGGGCAACAAACTTCCCGTGATTAGAATAGTCACCCGGCAGAATTTCATACGCGACATTAAATTCCTCATCAGTAAGTAGTCCAGCAGGGCATCAATAATCTGCAACATAACGCATTATTGTTTCCGTTTGTAGCCGGTGTAAGTTCCGGCTTGTTTCAGTTTGATGAGACGAATCGGTTCCGAGCGCTTCCGGACATCACCATTGACGACGTTGGGATCGAATCTATGCAGTCGCTCATCGATCAAGCGCTGGAGATTGGTACGTGCTTCCGGCGGTTGCAGATGATGACACGGAAGAATCCCTTCACGTTGGAGCTGATCATGGAGGGATTCGTGTTTAAGGCGTTTTGCGAGAGTGTGGAAAACTTTCTCTCCTGCTACCGGGTGATCGCGAACAGCTACACGGGTCATTCCGTGTTGCACTTGCTGCAGATGCTTGCACCTGCCAACGAGCAGCTACTGTCGATGGCCAAACTCTGCAGTCTCCATCCGGGGAATGAGTGCAACGATCGGGAGTTTCCCACCGGGTCGCTTCTGCTTGACCATCTGTACAGGGAGCTAATCCAGGTGACGCAACCGAGCGTGAGCGTGTTTCTTCTCGCCACCCTGCGGCGCTGCTGCCTCGAGTATTTCGCCATCTTCCAACGGTGGCTGTTCTGCGGGCAGCTGCACGATCCGTCGGGCGAGCTGTTCGTGTTCTTCGTCGATCACTATCGGTCCAATACGAAGCATTTCTTCGATAAGGCGTACTTTATACGGCGGAAGTGTGTACCGGGATTCTTGAAAGGGTACGACGAGGACATTCTGCTGTGCGGAAAGTACGTGATGTTGCTGAGAGCCTTTCGACCGTTGGTAAGTTCTTGCTTCTTTTCTGGTTCACGTTTCTTCACGTAGATTGCTTGCATTTTATCTCTGAACTTCTTTGATAAATAGCTTTTTTAAGGAAATGATGCTGAGGTTTACAAAATTGTTCGTTATTTCCAAGATCAACGTTTCTGTTTTGTAACGCAACTTCTTCTATAGACACTAGCCTGTCCATAGAAGACTTTTTTTGGCCATCTCAGCATAGGAATCCGATTGCATTGAGTTTAGTTGTTCAAATACAAACACTATACATAGTTTACACAACATCGGATAGGGGCAATTGAACATACGAAAAGAAGAGGAAAAGTGTATTAGATATTCATCGAAATCGACTAAAATCTCTTCGATGCCGAGCACACTGACCTCAAAGCCGCCTCTGACAGTATGACCTGGGAAAGTGAAAAAAACATGTATCTTCGGTAGTTTTTTCTCCTATTTGCTATCTAATCCGCAAAATCGATCGTGCTAGCCTCGTTGTTCAATATCGTAAAGCAGGTATTCAACGTAGATTTACACAGCTTGCTTTAATGCTTCTGCCCTGGCATAACCATGAGCTCCTTTTCTTTGATCACAATGTCTTTTTGTTTGTCATAAATCGGCTAGTAATGGTTTCAAAAAAAATCAGTGCCCATTTCCGTTTTGTCTTCTACACAGACATCTGTTTGCAAAGAGACACGGATAGGATTTTTCGATACCATTTCGGAATCTTATATAGATAACATTTTAAGATCATATTTTTTTAAAATTTACAATGAATATTACAATGATCTTATTTATACCACCATAGCTGGATACTCACTTCTTGGGGTAGATGGTGCTGAAGGAGTCTGTCGTGTGAAAATCCGCCCCACTGACAATTTCAAAACGATGGATATGAGAGCATTATTCCTAAACTAAGCTATTGGTTTAACAACTCTTTCACTTTCAAGTGATGATATTTATGTACGTACATGCAGTAAATCATAAAAAATCACCTAGTCATAAATTGTTGATTAAAAACCATGAAAAGAGAGATTAATACAGTATTTTTACAATTCTGCCGTCCTGCTTCGAAAATTTGAGACAGTTTAGTCGTAGAAAAAAAAACATTGTAGAAAACTTATAAAAACCATTGCAATTAAATTTTTCAATCCTTTCAGCATCCCCTCTTCACCCTCCGTCCTCCCGAATTGAACGTTTGCTTATCGTTTGACGAAATCTCTCAGCTGCGTACAAGATGGCTCCAGTACGTTGCTAAGGCACGCCAGCTCTGCGGTCCCGCCGTTTCCGTACGCGAGCTGTACGAAGCGAAACAGAGCGAACAGGTCGAGTTCTATCGTGTGGTGGAGGAAAACTTCCGTACCTACATGAACCAGTGGCGCGTTGAACAAGAAACGGAGGCGAAAGAGCAGAAGCGGCGCAAGCAGAAACAGATGGAGGACTTGCTGGACCACCTGAACGAGATTCGCGAGAGCAAGCTGACGGCGAAGCGGCAGGAGCTGCAGGAGGAGCTACAGCGGGAGCAGGCCCGCCTGGAGATGGAAAATCGGCAACTGTTGCGCGAGAATCTCGAGCTGACCGATCGCGTCAAGAAGTACACGGCGCTGAACGCCATGATGGACGATAAGCTGGACGCGATGGAAACGGTCTCCTCGGAGCTGGCGATTGCACTGCTACCCCCGGTGGTGACGATCACGACCGACGGTACGGATGGGGGTGCGAGTGAGGTTTCTGCACCATTTCAAAGCTGCCGCGAGAGTCGCACCAGTACGCGCACGAGCGTTTCCATCTACGAGGATGCTCAGAAGTCACCGTCGCTCAGTGTGGACTCCTCGCCGTATGGTGCAGATAGCACCAGTAGCTGCAGTTCCGCTGTAAGAGGCGATCTTTCTGCGTCCGGTGTTGAGGAGGAGGAAGAAGAGGATCTCAACAGTACCGTAATCGAGGGTCCGATCGTTCCAACAACAACACTCGACAGCGATCGAATCAACTCAAATGTGCAGCAGGAGCCTGCGATGAGCGAAGGTGAACGAAACCGGGCGAAAGTGTTGGGCTCGACGCTGGGGGTGGGTGCATACCTGAACGAGGATCACGCGAACGCGAACGTCGAGCATCAGCTGCTGGTGGCCACGGCCAGTGCCGGGTTGCGCAAACTGACCGAAGCACAGCGTAACAAGTTGAAAATTCTGTCACAAGAGTTCGAAATAGCACCGGGCGATGAGCAGGGAACGCTGGACGTGAACTCGAACCGACTCGCCGAGCGGCGTCGGAATCGCGAACGCATACTGATAAGCGACTACACGAGCCGGGTGGAGGACGAAAAAGGAGGTGGCCCGGATGGAACCGGCTGTGAGCGAGAACTGTCCGAGTTACAGAGAAACCGTCGGAAGATCATGAGCCAGGAGTACAATCTGATCACCGACTGCGACGTGAAGCTCGCGGGAGAGGCGCCGAAGCCCACCATGTACTTGAATCTCGATTCCGATCGCGCGCGCAACCGACGCCGCATACTGGAGTCAGAGTTTAGCATCGTGACGGGTATGGAGAACTTTCCCGCTTCACCGATGTCGGTGGACAGTGATACGGTGGACGATGGACGCCGATCCACCAGCCCCTCGGTGCCAGTCGCGTCCGGAACACCCACCGTCAGCGTCAATGGTGTAGGTGACGAGCCCCAGCTGGAGGATGTGAATGCGAATCCTGTGCCACAGAAAGGCGAGGGCGTTCTCAAGTTGGACGTTCTCGCGGCGGCGGATGCTGCGGAACGATTCGCTATCAATAGGCGCTTTGGAATTCCCGATACGGCCGCGTTGGAGTTGGAAACGCCGGCCAGTGCGGTGAAGGTGGCTGGAGCAGCAGGTGACGACGGACCGGACGGTGGTGGGTTCGATTTTACGAGAGCGAAGGCGTTGGAACGACGGGACGGTGTTCAGACGGTAGCCTCCGATGCTTCCGTGGAGCAAGAGGACGAGGAAATTTATCGAGATTTCGTGCAGGCCATGCAGAAACAGAGTGTAAACTTTTGTCGTCTTGCCATTCCCGCTGCGGATGGCCCGCACTCGGCAAGGGAGCCGGCGGCATCCGAGATCGAACACGAACTACACAGCGTCGATGTGCTTACGGTGACGCGCTTCCTGCAGTACTCGTTGGTAATTCCGCTGAAAGCCCACATGGAGATCGTGAACAACGAGATACTGAAGATGTACCTGTACGATCTGGACATTCTCGGACACTTCGAGAGCCTGCGGAACTACTTCCTACTGATGGATGGTGAGTTTTCCACCCACATCTGCGACAGCCTGTTCCAGCGGCTCGAGTCGGTGCGCACACCGGACGAGCTGCTCAACTACCAGACGCTGCACGCAATCCTGGACGGTGCGCTGTACTCGAGCAACGCCGGCACGGACGGGAACGCGGATCGGCTGTCGTTCATCGTGAGCACGGTGCCAGACAAGTTCGATCTCTATTCACCGAACGTGTTCAGCATGCTGGACCTTAGCTACCGCGTCGAGTGGCCGCTGAATCTTATCTTCTCGACCGAAACGATCGAACAGTACACGAACGTTTTCAAATACCTGGTGAAGGTGCGTCGCGTTAGCTACGTGCTGGAGGACGCCTTCCAGCTGCTGAAGGAGGCGAACAAACGGCTCGGCAAACCGTTGCTGCACTCGGCGCAATACGCGCGCGTTCAGCTCATTCGCCACAAGCTGTCGCATCTGGTGAACGCGCTAAAAAACTACATCACCAGCAGCGTGCTACACGCGTCGTGGGAAACGTTCCGGGAGGATCTGCGCGACACGACCGCCACGACGCAGTATCGAGTTTTACAACAACATCGAGCAGATCTTTCGCGTTGTGTTGCGGTTCTACCGGCATCTGCGCTCGAAGGAGTGGCGGCTGCAGGATGTACCGGCGGGGGCTGCGGCCGTGACCGGGACGCAGTACTACGTGCATCCGCGCTACCGCCAGATGCTGGACGATGAGACGGACTTTGAGAAGCTCCTCAAGTACACCATCTTCCTGGGCAACAAGATGTACGACCACGGTTATCAGAAGGAAATATCCGAGTTTCTGCATGTTATCAATATCAACGGTTACTACGATGATGTTAAGCCGGTTGTGAGTTAATTTATTCACCGGTCTGTTAAAACATGTTCCGGCTGTTCCTTCATTACAATTGTTTTGCTAATAGTTCACTATTATGATGGTTCTACATCTTCCGGAGAATGTTCCATTTTCAATGTTAATTTGGCTAATGTTTGCTGCGAAACAGGAACATTTGTTTGGTGAACCAGTACTTCCTTTACCAATTCTTATGAAATCTGTGTATATACATATCGAATAATTAGGTTATACCAAATGTATTAATACTCATAGTTAATGTATTTATGTGTACAGAAATATACTGAATGTTTACAATATGAAATGTTTGTTATAGGAATTATTGGTATGACAATAAGAAGAAATGGTTCCAAATTGTAAGTTTCTTAGCAGATAAACGGTAACGCGTCATCCATCCATCTCCATCACGGTAGTATTGATGCGGTACACGTAAGGTATTATATAGTCACCGTACAGCTTATAAAGCTCATCATTTTAGGAAATTTACGCTGATGTGAAAATAGTAGTCTATTTTTAATAAGTTTATGTTCGTTTAATTTTTGTTTTATATTTTGGATCAATTGGGGAACTTACAAACAAAAACAATAGCATGACAAACCAGTGCAATGCACTTGTGTCTGACAAAGCTGTACAAAGTTTAATTTTCACGTCTGGCTTTGGCCAAACGTTGCTGATCCAATTGTGGGGTGAGGTTTAGTTTAGTGGTGGGCTCTTTGGAACGAAATCATAGATACACTTCGATTCCGGATACTCTAACTACGAACCCGACCTCGGCTATCTGACCATGAACCCTAGGCCCATCCGCCAGCACCTAGCACGGCCATAATCCACTCGCTCCTCCGCCAACGTTTCTACCCGCTGAACGGGGAGAATCTACCGTTTGATCGGGGGGCCATCAAGTCTCGTCCGCCCCCCGTAGGAACCATTCCCTTTCGTTCATTGTGCTCGATTCTGGTGGATGAGCTTCACTTTCCGTGGAGATTCAACGCCGCTCGGCTGCGAAGCTGTGTCCAATCGAAGCGGTCGAACAGGTTCGTGGGACCTGGAGGCATCGTCATCCAATCAGTGTTACACCTTGGGCTTTGAGTACCGTTAGATGCTGAAGGGCCTGACGGTGGTTTCGATGAATGCAAGGGCTATTATAATTTCCAAACAGTATGCACAAGACGATTAGAGCATAGAGTAAAACAAGTATGTTTATTCTCGGCTCTCCATATTCTGTAGACAATTTTACCATAAAATATTATATTTGCTTCAATTACAATAAAAAAAAAACACTCGAAGCATCTTTATGTCTTCTGATTGTCCAATCTTTTTCATGCTTTTCGTCAGAAATAATCGTTTTTCAATTTTATTCCTCACGTTTACTCGCGCACCATCTTTTTATCATTATTCATATTAAATTCACTTGTTGGTGCCTCAACTCTCTGTTGTTTGCTATTCTTATATCATATTTTTGGTATCAATTTAATCAACTTACATAACTGTAGACCCAGAGAGAAAAGATTTTGATAGTTGAATATTTTTTAGAATTCGTAATCATATCTTTTTTGCTGTGATATAAATGCTCATATTCATTCGATTAGCTGGAGTAACGATCGGAACGATCAATGACACGTTGAACAATCGCATGAAAAATGAAACATGTTTGGAAGACTGGATACTTAGCATACGTTGACAAGATTGTTTGCAAGATTTCGATTGTTGTTCCAGAAAAAAGTTCGATAAAATTATATTCCTGAGTCAGAAATTCCAATCTGAACTTGCCCGATCCAAATATGTAATACTGACTTCTGGATTAAAGTTACAATATTTATCACGATTCTAAGATCTGCTCTAGGTTAGCGGCTTAAGATTTTCGATCCCGAAAGCGTTGTTCCTAGTAATGAAAAGTACATAGTTTGATTTTGAATGATCTACTTTTTTCAATCATTGAATAATCAAATCTAAAACTGAATCGTAACAGTGGAAAACAATATACAAAACATGTTTTACCTAAGCTACTGAAAGCAACCAGAGGCAACATGCACTTCTGCCCGAAAGTGTGATGTCATCTCTCGACTTAGCTGGAACTAGACATATGTATCAGCGTTTCTTTCACTGTTTTAAAGTAATCTTCTTATAAATTTAAAGATTTTCAAATTTTGCTGAGACACATTGACCCATTGAAAAAAAAATCTGAGACACATTGATCCATCGAAAAGTTATACATTGAAATGTAATTCTTACACGACTTCAAAAATTTAAAAAAGTTTGTAATTTAATTAAAAAATTAAAAATACAAACTGAAAAACCACAAGTACTCGGCAGATTTGAAAAATTAACTCAATGTTCCTTCAAAATGAGCGCTCTCGCTACGAATAGGTATTGGAACATTGTAACACAAAAAACAGCTCTTAACTGGTAAGATTATTTAGACTTAGAAAATAATTTAAAAAAAAAACAACAAAAATGTTAGTGAGTAGATATAGAATGTTCACTTCAATTAGCATTTGTTAGTATCATTAAACTTTTTCATAACGGTGAGATCTCCCACCGTTTGCGATGATATATCCACCAGATATAAAAACGCAGTTCAGAAATATTACAACACACACAAAGAATGTGCATGCAAGCCCGCGCAACGGATGGCTCAACCCGTCGCCAATACTAAGCATCATATCTAGCCAGTATGGTGCATATCCGGTACATTTGCATCGTCCATCGTCCGCTTCCGCTTACGGGACGCCACACACACCTACAGCGAAACACTTTCGGTTTTAGCGTCGAACCACGTTCGTGAACGACGATCTCATCTTT
>KZ071496.1:38984-54797 GCA_002091845.1 Anopheles cracens | reverse complement strand
ATTCTATAGCCCCAGCAGTGGCAAAGCACCCAAAAGCGCCTTCCCAGCCTACGCAATCCAATTAGAACTATGATAGAATGTTGTGGACGTGTGCCGTACGTTCCTCCTCTTTCGAACAACAAACGAACCAGGTCCAGGTAGTACCGATGGCAGTGAGGTGAGGGGTTGCATGTATTTTGGAAGGAGAGAGCCTCCCTGCGCTTGTTGATTGGGTCTGTGGAACGCGTGTGTTGCATCATGTGGCACCACGGGCCACAAAATGTTGAAGATTATGAAGGAAGGCCTAATGAACTCCTGTTTCCCCCCCGCACACGGTGGTATTTGCTGTGGGAAAGTTCAAATTCAAGATAGTGAATTGTCGAGTATTGGGTCTTGTACAGAGGTACCCATCCAACATCGTCCACTAATCTTCCACTCCATACCAGTGTCGATGAACTAATGATGCCTAGATACGAAATCAATATTTTTGCTAGTATTCCGTCACGTATTGGCGCTGTGTGTGAAGTGCAGCGAAGGTAAAGTACGAAATCTTCACTGAAACTCTAAATTTTTTGTTATGCAATGGGGTTTAAAACAATTCATACCATTGCAGCCACGCAGCCATTGACCCCTCCATCTTTTCTGTGCTGGTTTGCCAACACACCTTCCAAATCCTGCTGTCACGATCTTGCCCAGGAAGCCTTTGGTGTGGTGTGAACGTTTTGCGAAAATGTGACCATCTTCTTCGCGTAGATTGGCATGCAATTTCATTTCCGGGGAATACTCTGGGGGCAGCCTTTTATATTGGGCTATTGCCCTGTCACCCACGGATTGAAACCATCACATCATGACGACGTGGTACGCGGGATCCATTTTCCGCTTCGAAGCGGAGGCCATGAGTTTTTCGAAAGCCCAGAAATGGAAGATGGAAGCAGCAGCGCAGGCACCTCTTCTTCTTTGCGGCTGCTGCGATTGCTCGTATATGGGGCTCGCCGTCTTCCACCGAAGTAAAGGGGTGAACTCTCACGGATGTTAAAATAAGCAAGATAGAGAGAGAGAGAGAGAGAGAAAAAAAAGAAAGAGCGGTAGAGGTAAAGAGAGAATGAGAGAGCACAAATTACAACCGGAATGATCTCACGTTCGACGTGAAATAGGTTAGAAGGGGAAGCGGTCGTGTACTGAAATCCGCACGCTGGCAGTTTACGGCCGTTTGAATCAAATTTTCGAAATATCCACCTTTCAGACGTGCAGTTGTTGCGAGAGACCCCGATCCGTCCGTGGCCGAATACTCAACGATCGTCCCCATAGGGAATGAGCTCAGTTTATTGTATCTTTTCAATTTTATTGTATTGCTTGAACCGGTCGACAATAGCATACCATAGGTTGAGATGCTGATAGTAGAGAGTAGGTGCTATTATCAGCTCAAATTCAAGATAGTGAATTGTCGAGTATTGGGTCTTGTACAGAGGTACCCATCCAACATCGTCCACTAATCTTCCACTCCATACCAGTGTCGATGAACTAATGATGCCTAGATACGAAATCAATATTTTTGCTAGTATTCCGTCACGTATTGGCGCTGTGTGTGAAGTGCAGCGAAGGTAAAGTACGAAATCTTCACTGAAACTCTAATTTTTTTGTTATGCAATGGGGTTTAAAACAATTCATACCATTGCAGCCACGCAGCCTTTGACCCCTCCATCTTTTCTGTGCTGGTTTGCCAACACACCTTCCAAATCCTGCTGTCACGATCTTGCCCAGGAAGCCTTTTCAAATCCACCTTCCTGAAACCAACAGCGCTTCCTAGGGTGGGGGATCTGCCTGAGGGTTTCGCTGTGGATGGAGCATTCTGTAAATGAGATTAAAATTATGGCATATTTCCTTCAGAACCGTCCCACCACCCCCGAAGGCGACAACCGTGCGCTCTAGAGTATTACAGTGTTACCGCACAGAGAGAGAGAGAGCGCGCGAGTACGAATTTGCATATTTCGCTCAGCGGCTCGTTTTACCGCAATGCGGGTTTTTTCTCGCGGTTCCTGTACTCCGTACTGCGATACTCCACTCGAAGTTTGGACGTAGTGGTGTGTGTGTTTTGTATGTGTGTGCCGCCGCTCACTTCGATCGAGTGCGAGTCCCGGTTGATCGGTGTGATACATTTTCCTCTCTAACCTATCCGTGCTTTGTCAAATTCGGTTCAAAGCATTCTCCGTTCATTATCTGTGTAGGGGGGGATTCAGTATTTCAGACAAGTTCCCTTTGAGGTAAAATAATGTATCGATTGCAATTGCACATTATTCCGCTGTGTCAAATGATCTTATCTAGTTTAACTCAGTTATCAATAAATTACATTCCTGTACTCCCAGAGTTGGAGCGGATGGTTGATTCCGGCATCTTCCGTACGGTGGTGACGGCAAAAACCTGCCCGAACAAGTGTGAAATGATGAGCCGGTCGCCTCTCATGCTCTGCAGCTGCAGGTTACACTTACCCCCGGTCGGTTTGTACGACAGTAGGGTGGTGCAGTAGTCGTAGTAGGAGGGAGAACATGACCACCCCGTTTACTGACCGGTTCGCGGTGCCGGCTTCGGCTAGCCGAGAGACTGTGTGTGGCGATGAGCAAGAGCAAATGGACGTTTGTATGGGTTGAACAGACGACGGCGACGTGTCCGATCGGACCGCGCTTGCGATGCGATGAGCAACGAAGAGACATACGCGCCGTGTACCGACTAGCTGCTCTCTTCCGTGAGCTAATCGTCGCTTGCTTCCTACATTTAACTTTCGAGTTGTCATATGGTTACATTCTGTGAATAGATAACTTATTTTGTCAAATATTACTTCAAAAGACTTCAAACCTGCCTGCCATATGTTGTCCGAAGTACATTATCCGGAGTTACTTCTCTGCAATAGACCAGCCTGGTGCGTACGTATTGGATCGGGGTAACGTGTACGGGGCACGCATATAAATAATGTTTAAATATTCTCGAATAACTTGTCATTTGTAACGGTACAGTAAGAAGCAAACGATGGTCGTCGGCCTCTTGCACATCGTCATGATAGTGGCAAAAGCCACTGCGGAAAGCGGACACCACCTTCCTTCTTTTCTCGATGTAGAACTGTAAGTGTGGACACTTTATGGCAGCTTTGTCAGTTTGGTTTGCGGTTAAACAACAGTCACTGGTACGTACGGGGTGAGGTTCTATTTGATTTTGTAGCATTTTATGACCCTCCACCAAGCGGATTAAACTGAAACGGAAGCAAGTTTGCTGCAAACGATCAGAACTGATTCTCTCACGGTGTCTAGGAACACTTTGTAATTTGAATAGATCCGGCTAACAGATTGAATGTTTTTTCTCCCACTGCGTCGCCCACATTACGGCTTAAAATTCGAACTACAGGTTGCGCTTAAGTAGGGCAGCAATAAGAAATGTATAGTTAATGTTTTACAGAATCATGTACTTTTATCACTTCAAGTATTACGCTCATAACTTAAGCTCAATGGCTACGATATACACTGGAAAGTCCTCCTAAATAGATGCGTGGGAAATGAAGAACGAAGCATTTTGGGCAGAATGTAAAGCGCCGCCGCGCACTACCTGTTATAAATCTGCCTCAATCAATCAATCTCCACAGGGAAGGAGCGAGTTTTGCTCCGGCTGCACAAATCGATCACTGCAAGCATCTGTGTATACACGCCAAGAGATTGATTGTTCACGCTCAATCGTTTAGTAGTGAAAAAGCGGATGTAATGTAATCGTTCGGTGTAGTGGTTCGGTTCGCTACTCGTTTCACGCGTGAATTATTAATTGAAGGAAATATTTAGATCAACCGGTGACAGGTGGGTGACGTGACGTGCCTTGTGTGCGACGCACCCGGCAATTTCTTTCTTTTCTTTTTGCTAACTTACATTCCAAGGCCATTAGTGATTCCAAAATCGGATGCAAAATAAAAAGCAGCACACGACAGTTTAACGCTAAACTCTAACGTTTTTTTTGTTTCCGTATTTTCTCTTCCATCTTCACTTCCTTCCTAGGCCGATCAACTTACGGAAGAACAAATCGCTGAATTCAAAGAAGCGTTCTCGCTGTTCGACAAGGACGGAGATGGCACAATCACGACCAAGGAATTAGGCACCGTTATGCGATCGCTAGGTCAAAACCCCACAGAAGCAGAACTGCAAGATATGATCAACGAAGTCGACGCGGACGGTAAGTTCTTTCCCCCCGTTTGTTTGTTGCCTACTCGCGGGAATAGGGTGAGGGTGAGGGTATCGAGGAGCAGCAATTTAATTGGACATTCGTTAGAATTCCTTTCCACGCTTCTGTGCTGAGCTGGCGCTTCGCGAGCAGCGTGTGTATCTATGCGTTGTTTAAGTACATTGAAAGACATGCAGATGATAGTTTTTCTTCTCTTGACACCTTCGATGTGTGGAGATCTGGAGAGAGAGAGAGAGAGAGAGTTACTGGAAAAAGTATTGACTTTATAAAGTTATTCGATTAATTACACAGGTTCTTGGCTTGATACGTTGACAGATAACGTAATAAATAATTGCATCATTAGAGATGATGATGATTCTACCGGGAACAACACATTACAACCGGCCCGGGTAGAAGATTTCCAAATCAAAAAGGGTCATATGAATAATTCTACATCCCCACCAGGCGAAGGCTGATAAGAGAGTGCGGCGTTACCTTCGATATAATTGTCCTTGGTCCACATCCTAATGAGAATATCATTATTACAGGCCCTCTTTTCACCTTGGAGCCGGGCGATTATAATACAAATACCCATACTGTCAACAGCGCGTTATTCGATACGAAAACACCGTTGGTTTGCAATCCCTTCCGAACCGCGCTAACTGCCGTAGATCGTGTCCAGTCGATATGATTCATTATTTGAGTCATTTTGCGTTGTTTTTGTTGAGTTTTTTTTTTAATGTATTTTAATGCAATCTCAATCGTAGTTTGTGCTGACAATTTATCCGTTTTGGGGGATTTTGTAATGCGGTTGTGTGTGTGTGTGTGATTGGAGGGGGGGAGGGAGAGCTGTTGGGAATTGCACAATTTCCGTCGGAACTTGTAGGAGTAGGTGGGGGTCGATTATTTTGTCGTAAGCGTAATTGTGTATAGTTGTAACTTTCGTTTTTTCCCCTCGTGTGTCCTTCCATGGGAAGGTAAACTTACCGAAAATGTGTTTCGGAAACTATCGATCCGTTTTGCCTCCGTGTGTGTCGTGTGTAGGGGTGAACATGAAGCGTCCGTCCCCGGGGGAGCTGAACCGGCTGGAGTAAGTTTTGGAGCAAGCTTAACACCCGTTAGCAGTAGGCAAAAATCTAGCCGGGCATAAAAAGCTCGTCATTAATTGGATTTACAAGGGTGCGACGGCGATGGTCGGTCGGTAGCAGCGAGTCCCTCTTTTATAGGAATACATTTGCAACGTCACTTTCACTTACCAGAGGAAATGTCAGTTCTGTGCTGCCTGCCTGCCTGCATGTTGTGGGGGAATCGTGTACGAATATGAATTGGTTACACACGAAACGAAAATATATGTAGCAAGCAGGAAATGAGATCATCCGTTAGAGGAGTAGAATTCTTCACCGCAGAACTCGCCGCACCCTGTACTTGTGTCGCCCTACGGACGAGCTTTCATATCCTGATTGAAATTACTCTGAAAGAAATTTTATCGGGGTTGGCATATGCGGGGGCAGTAAATGGGTTAAGATACTGGTATAGGCGGGCCACATCGTGGCAATGAAGAAATAACTGTAAAAAGGTCACAAACAGAAGTACTGCTCGGGGCAGAAAGGATTATATATGGGCGCCTTTGGGCAGCAGGAGAAAGGAAATAACTTATTTTAATGAATTATTCATTTTGCTTGCTCCTCATGGTCAAAAGTTTAACTTTGTTTGGCTTTTGCGATGGTGTAAGTACTTGCAGTATGTAGTAAAGCGGAAGTACTTGAACCGTAATAATAACCCAAAACAATCGTGCCATTCCTTTCGATTTGGCTAAGTTTCATATTACTGGAAAAAGTATTGACTTTATAAAGTTATTCGATTAATTACACAGGTTCTTGGCTTGATACGTTGACAGATAACGTAATAAATAATTGCATCATTAGAGATGATGATGATTCTACCGGGAACAACACATTACAACCGGCCCGGGTAGAAGATTTCCAAATCAAAAAGGGTCATATGAATAATTCTACATCCCCACCAGGCGAAGGCTGATAAGAGAGTGCGGCGTTACCTTCGATATAATTGTCCTTGGTCCACATCCTAATGAGAATATCATTATTACAGGCCCTCTTTTCACCTTGGAGCCGGGCGATTATAATACAAATACCCATACTGTCAACAGCGCGTTATTCGATACGAAAACACCGTTGGTTTGCAATCCCTTCCGAACCGCGCTAACTGCCGTAGATCGTGTCCAGTCGATATGATTCATTATTTGAGTCATTTTGCGTTGTTTTTGTTGAGTTTTTTTTAATGTATTTTAATGCAATCTCAATCGTAGTTTGTGCTGACAATTTATCCGTTTTGGGGGATTTTGTAATGCGGGTTTAGCAGCTTTTGGATACATACGCAAAATCGCCATGTGCTCTGCTAACGATTTTATAATGTGTTCTATTAGCGTCCATAGAGCTACCTGTAGATAGCGTTCAATTTTTTCGATGCTGTGAATAAAAAAGCTCACTATGAAAATAGTTATGGGTAGGCAATTGTATAATAGTGGCTGGTAGTTCTGGAGAGCTCCTGCCATGTGCCGTGTGTTCATCATTGGCATAATTGAAATGGGATGCTAATGGACAACGGGTTAAAGCCACCGCCCTAGTTTATGACGCGAGACAACGGGGCGCATATATGGGCATGCAAATCCAACGTTAATCCCATCGTTCGCTACGAGGATTGTTGTGTGTGTGTGTGTTTTTGTACGCCGGGAAGGACGAAGATGTATGTGGCATTTCGCTCTGCATACCAAAGGTCTCTTCTCTGCCTCAAACATCATTCTGTTTCCCGTGTATGGACCTGGGAAGCAATTCGAAATATGGTCGGTGGGCTTTGTGTGTGCCTGGTTTTGTGCGTTCTCTTTGAGCGCTTTAGAGCGTTCTACTGGAAATGTTCCGTTGGACATGACGACAGCGGTGAATGGCTTTTGGTAGGAGCCACCCGCCAGCTATCATACTAGCGTTCTAGCGAAGCAACAGTGTGTTTAGGCGGTCGGGTGCGAGTTGGAATGAGAAGAGCAGCACGACAGGCAAAAAGAGAGCGGTCGGTCGAGTAAGAAAATATCGATCGTTTTCCCGGCACAACGGTCGTGATAGTGGTGGTGGCAGCAGTCCTCACAGTAGCACCATACACGGTAGCAGTGTTAGCGATACACTTACAACAGCCGTCCCCCATAACGACGACGGCGAGAGAGTGTTGTGCGCAAGCCCCAGCTATCACAGCTACCACACGCAATTCAGAGCGCCAGCGGGAAGCGTCAAGACTTCCAGAAAGATCCCTTTTCTTCGTACCACTGCCGGTATGCGGTTGCACGACGGAGCTTTCTGCGGGAAAAGCTTTTCCATCCCATGACACAACTACTACGACGGCCAGTTAGGCGAGCGTTCGTTTCGTAAGGCAGGGGAAACTTGATAGGCACCGGGGAGAACTCGCTCGTGAAAACCACCAACACCTAAAGCGCCCATCTGAGCGTGTGTGCGCGCGCGGTAGTAAGCTTTGTAGCGTTCGTTGTTCGCATTAAGCATCTCTGCACCAGTTGAGAGTACACACCGGGGGCCAAAAGGAGCACACCACCGTCAACTGGATGTGAAGTCCTACACAAGTCCATCTCGTCCATGTGTGTGTGTGGTACGTGCATGCAGCAAGAATACACCTGGGATTTCTTGAACCCATTCTTCCAGCTTTTCTGGGCAAACAACCCACAGAACCGTTTTCCTAGAGCACCATTTCATGAACCACGAATGTGGAGGAGGGATTATTTCTGCGCAATAACGAACCTACCCATACGGGAGCGCACGCATACACTAGTGGCGCTGTGTTGCATTCCGCATGGTGGCCACACTGCCACCGTAGCACTGCGAAAAGTAAACGGGAGTTTTGCTTTTGCAAAGCGTAAAGAGATAGCCAGATATCTGTGTCATGTAATCCCACCGTGGGAACAGATGGAAATGATGGACGACAAATCAAAACTAATTTTAATCTTCTTCCCCTCTGTCCTCTCTTGTCCACCCGGTGTTCGTTAATTTCCCAATCGCATTATTGAAGTCTGAATGGAAGAAAATGCATAAGCTTTTGGAATGGCTAGTGAGTGAATAATGCGACAGCAGGCATTGGGCGTCTCCATCAACACTATCTCCATCTTTTATGGATTATGTTCGAAGTGGTCATTTTTATGCGAAATTAGTATATCCCTTAAGCGGAAGGCCTCTCTAGAATCAACTGTTTTTTTTATTTGCAAATTTAATGCCTTTTTAATGCATCGTTCACCACTTCAAGACCAAAAGCCTGCCTAACACCTCGATTTCCCTCACAAGGGCCAATTGTCAAGACAAATTGTCATCCGGCAAGCTGTCTAACAAAGAAAAGGTGAATTTACAGTGCACGAAATATAAAAAAACATCACTTTGGTTGGAATTTACAGTATAGTTAAGCAAATGGGGATGATTCCAACACCCAAGGTTCAACATTAACACCTGATATGTTTCAGCAAGATTCGTTGTGCTGTGTTAACTAGAACTAGATTTTTCTTGAGACTTTTCTTGAGTTGTAAACGTTTAAACATCATTATGTATACCCCGTTCATGAAGTTATTGGTCAAAGTAACATTTACTTACACATATCAAGCACTCAGCGTCTGTCAAATATCGTGGAAACCTCTCTAAGATGGAAGCTTTTTTCTGTCATAAGTCATACATTCCTTTCAAACAAGCATTGCTGATATTTGACAAAATAAATTTTATTAACAAACCTAACATCTACTAGCCGCCCTTCTGATGCTGACAGTCATGATGGAGTGTTTGTGACGTCATTTTTTCTTCATTCCAATCTAATCATGATGGCTGTGGCCTCATTCTAGCGTCGAATTCTGGCTTGCTCCATTTTGGCCTTTCTTCTTTGCGTGACGAGAACGGGGGGGTTTTTCTAGAAGAGCTGGAGGTTTTCTTGGAGTGGTGGTGTGTATAGCATTAGCTGCTATCCATCGTTGTCCCATTAAAAGCGGCCGCCCCTCCGGTAGAGTACGCTTGTTTGGGTCGATAAAAAGGAGTGGAGTGGCGTGGAGAAAAATTCATTCCACCTCACACCCACTCACCGGCGCAGAACGTCGCACACAGCAGCTTGTGCGATAAATTTGGCATCCTTTTTAAGGAGAACGCTTTCAAGGAGTTGTCATTTGTCGAATTCGTCTTGTCAACAATCTCGTTCGTGTTTTTTGTTGTTGGTGCTTTCCCGTGTTGGACGCGTTCCAACCATGCAGCAATGAGTTTCGAGACACGGAGGCGTCTCTGCTGTTGAATGTGCCCCAGCGTGTCGGAGCTCTTTCCAGACACGATCCGTTTCATGATAATCCGGGCGCGCATTGCCATTCCCTGCCGAGCCTATCGCAACGTTACCGTGCAGAATGGCAGCTATTGATTTTCCGGGCCTTTCCAGGATTCGTGTCCGCCGCGCCGTACGGTTTTGTCTTGTTCGCAAACAAAGCTTCTTTGTCTTAATGATGGGATGCTATCACAGGCGCGGCGGCGGCAGCAGGAGGGTGAGCCCTTTTTTGGTGCTTTTCGATGGTGTCCAATTTTCAAAAGCCGATTTGTCTTGCTCCTCTCCTCTACTTTCCGCCGGAGCACATGTCCGCAAAAGCTGTCAATGGTTGTGGTGGAAAATGGTTCGTTGGCTGTAAATCACCTAGTTCAAATGCTGGTACAATTCGAAAACAACCCGAAGATATGGTCTTCCGCTGTAGCAAAAAAAAAGTTGTAAATGTAGTAGGGAAGCTTTTTGATGAAACGATAGATAGGAGACGGGCTACTAGTAGATTAGTCTTTGTGGTAAAGTAAAGCACTCTTAGCACACACATACACCCCTCTGTTTGACTTTATTTTTCGGCTCTCGGAACGTCAATTTATTTTCGGAGCAGTTCCTTTTGCCACCAGACATGCAGAGGGACGGTGGTTTCCGAGCCCGATGGACGCGCTTTATCAAGATCGGTTCCGTGTGCTCTAGGTTGTGTGAAAAATAGCGGTCTTGTTGGCCGATGGCATTGACACATGAGTTACGAATTGCCCCACCTCTTTTGAGATGATGCTATACTTAATATTCTAGGCAGCGTTTTCGTGCGATTGTTGCACGCGTTCTCCAGCAGGAGCAGAGCGTGTTTCGTGACGACGTGATTATGAGCACCGGCAATATTGGTAGACTTTGTGCGGTGGTGCCTTGCAGCCGAAGCCATGTGTTGCGTACGCACTTCTGCTTCACGCTTGGTGGCCCCACCGGATTACGTCAATGCAACTGTGCCGGAGATAGCGTGTCGTTACTGTTTGCATTTATCTTTGGCGCTTGATCAGGATCCACCGGGTGCTGCTTTTTGCTTATCGACGTTATCTTATCTGTACATTCGCATTGTTTTTGGTATGCATGTTTGGTAGCGCACACAACACGCTGGTGCGTGATATTGTACCGAAGACGGTTGAGCTCTCGAAGTGACCAAAACGGTGCAATACATGTTTCATCAAAGTATGACAATGAAATTCACTCCATTGCCAACATTGAACCGTTGGTGCTTACCAGTAAATGTACGGTTTTGCACTCGGGGGAAAATGATAGCCATTTACGCAGCGCAACAACCCACCACGCGATGGAAAAAGCAGGTTATCCGGAACGTGTTTACGATAAGAGAGTACAACGCAGCAAACACTTCCTGGGGAGAGGGAGATGGGAAGCAATGGGAAGGGCGAACCTTTCGCTCGTTTCGTATCCCTCTCGGTACATGGCCTCCAGGGGATTGATTATAACGTGTCCTTTGTTGTCCGTGCTATTTTTTGTTGTCGTTGGTACTGTTCCTTTAACCAATTGTCTGAACTCTCTACCACATAATATCCCGTATGGATGGATAGGTGTGTGTGCCTGTGTGGTGGCGAAATGGTACGTGAAAAGGTGCACGGGTCACGTACCATCGTAATCCTTTCGTAAACCTTCGTCTGGAGGGGCGGCAACAGCCCGCCCTTCCGGCTGGCTTGGATGGCACGCGAGTCTATTACTTCCTCGACGCACACGTACACGGTCTTGGGAGCGATTTAATAAATAGCAAAGGGCAGCAGATCACCACCAGTCTCGTGTTGGGGGTTTGTAAATCCACAAGAAACGATGTATGGTGAACCTTCCCTGAATAGTCGGGGCGCGCGACGCACATCATGGCGAGTTTCGTTATCACAGGTATGTCACGCACGATTCGCAACAAGCACAAAAACGCAAACTCACGCACGATTATCGTTGGGCAACTAACTTGGGGACCATTTCGTTAAAATTTATGCTGTGTAAAGTGAATATGGCGATGTTAATTTCAACCTGACACGATTCGCCACGATACGACGAAACACATTACAATAAATTTTGGGCTTATTGGTTACCACGACGAAAACTGGCTTCGTGGCCCATCGACTTGCTCTCTCTCTCTTTCTCCCCCCCCCCCTCCGGTGAGGGCCTGCGCTCAATCCATTATGATAGCTTTGCCATCGGAAAACCACAGTGCCCTTTCGGTCCTGGGACCGTACGTCGTGGCACCAGCTACTGACTAGTTCCAGCCGCAGAGAGTACCGTAGTAGCAATGAGTTCAAGGCACACCACCACCACATTATAGCAGGATCAGGTCATTTTTGGTTTGGGTGAGGTTTAGCTAGGATCTCTCTCTCTCTCTTTGGGTTTCCTGGATAATGGGTGAAGTTTGTTGGCGGGGGGCAAACGTGGGTACGAGTGTTCCCCACTGTTTTAGGCAACACCGGGAGCAAGAAGACGGTGGAAGCCAGAGCTATTTTCCTTGCTTTTTCCTGCTGCTGCACTCCCTTATCTGTGACCTCAGCTGCCAATCATGCCGTCGTCGTTGTAGTCGTCGTCATCGTCGATGGTACTTCATTGAAAGGTTCTTCGCGCTGTCGTCGTGTCCTTTGCTTTTCGGGTTGTTGTCCGCTGCGAGGACGCTCGCTCTATACGACGATGGTGGTATTTCCTGCAACCCCGTTCGTGGTGCCGGATTGTGTGTTGCCGACCACCCACCCCAAACGCGCGCTGTCCAGGACGAAATACAATTTTTCTCCACCCATGCCGGGGATTAGAAAACAGATTGGATTCTATTCATTGAGGATATGTTGTTTGTTGTTGTCCTTCAAAAGCTATCCTTTAAATGATTGCTTTTAAATTAGCAACATCAACTGAAGCAAAGTTTGAGCTTACTTTCGAAATAACCTGCTCTTCATTGTCTTACACGAAGTACAGGTACAGAACATTTACTGCAGACTTTTTTGTGCTAGCAATTTTTCCGTTTTTTTTTTGGTACTATCATTTCTGGCCGATACTCGACATTTGGTGCCCTGTCCGTAAAATTCATGCAAACGAAGAACGTTGAAGCACCCGACGGGTGGGATCAGACCACACATTGTAGGTGTTTGCTTTGCGACGCTTGCAGACCTCTTTTTTCTCCGATCAATTCTTGTAATCGGGTTGGCCGTGGTGGAAAATGACAAGCATAACACAGGACAGTCGGGGAAAAAAGTATCAAAAAACACGAACATAAACCACCCGTCAGTGTGTACCGTGGCTGGCTTTACATCGCTTCTAGCTCAGCTCTGAAAGCTCGTTCGTAATCACGCTAGTTTGACATAAAAATCCCGAACTACCCAACCCCTTACCCATCGGGGCCCTATCGGCACACTCTATCTATCGCCACGATACGACGAAACACATTACAATAAATTTTGGGCTTATTGGTTACCACGACGAAAACTGGCTTCGTGGCCCATCGACTTGCTCTCTCTCTCTTTCTCCCCCCCCCCCTCCGGTGAGGGCCTGCGCTCAATCCATTATGATAGCTTTGCCATCGGAAAACCACAGTGCCCTTTCGGTCCTGGGACCGTACGTCGTGGCACCAGCTACTGACTAGTTCCAGCCGCAGAGAGTACCGTAGTAGCAATGAGTTCAAGGCACACCACCACCACATTATAGCAGGATCAGGTCATTTTTGGTTTGGGTGAGGTTTAGCTAGGATCTCTCTCTCTCTTAGCTCTGTCTGGTATCGCACATTCTCTTCGTGGTGGCTTTTCAAAAGGTTATTCACGGTGTGTCACATATGAAAGCGAGCTTACGTTTTAGGAATCTGAATGTATCTTCTGCGCGTTGTGTGTGTGCGTGTGTGCGGCAAGAGGATCACCAAAGGATTCACCTGCGTTTGGCGAGGATTTCACCAGCAAAGGTCGTCTTTTTTCTTTCGTCCAAGACACGTTCATAAATCGTCTCGAAGTTTGTTGGGGATCTACGTGTTACGTGCGGCGTTCGGTGCTGTACTGTCGTCGGAATATATTTTCTTACCTTTCAACACAACCCGGCGGACTCCGCACAATGATGTTGCGTTGTTGTCTTGTGTGCGTCCGATTACCATAGAACTTTAAAGGAAATACTCCAGACGTTTGTTGAATTGTTGGAATTTCTTATTGGTTCATTTCATACATTTGTGACTTAAACGTAGCGCTAAGTTGATACTACGTGCCATCGGTGGTGGTGTCATTCGGAGATTTATTCTGGATCGTTGTGTTGGAATGCATTTTCCAGGCAAACAAATTATACAACGCGCCACGTGCTATCTGCTGGAATAATTCCCAACCCATACGGAATGCTTTCTTTTATGTGCACTCAAGGATGATATAACCATGCACCACTAATTTCCAGCATTATTCAACTTCTCTGTAGTACCCATATCGTAGTACTACGACACATCGCAAGATGGTTCGCTGCGCATATCTAACGACCAACAAGGAGCCTTGAAACTTTACGAGGCTCACATTAATTTTGTATATTTATGTGCACAGAAAGCCTACCACGAGGCCCTTTTTTCGTGTACGAGAATTCCTTTGAGGAATCCATAACTTTGAATATTAAACCAAGCGCCCGCGGCGAGTTGCGGCTGCGTGCGCCATGTGCCTCATGCAACTTTGATCCGTTTCCTCAAGATGGTAACCTCACTAAATAATCCAACTTCTCTTGTTCATGATTTCGTGTGAAAGAACTGGTTTTTAAATGATTTTTTTCGGCATCCTCCTTCGATTGTGTGTATTGAGTGAAAATTGACTTTTTTCGGCCACGAAACACTCGCATGTGTACGCGCGCCGTGGATGTACTGTAAAAAAGCGCTCATAGTGAAAGTGCAAATCAGCCGGTTAAATATAACCGGGTGACTGTTTCAAAACTAGCGCGCCAACTAACTAAAACAAGCAGTGCGCGATGTTTGAAAACACTCCGAAAGTGCGAAAACAAAAATACATAGCGGCCGCGCATTTAATGCAACCTGGCAACCACATGGCGGCTCGTTTGTTCAACAGGATGCAACATGGCCGGGAAACGGGGCGCCTATATGCTTTATGAACTATCAAACGCAAACGTTCGTGCTAATATGCACGTTGCTTGTTGTCGCAGTAGAGTGGAGCAAAAAGGATAAAAGTTTTGGGAAAATAAGTAATAAAAAAACAAGATGAGAAAATGTCTATTCAAATTCAAACGTTGATTAAACAAAACATTTAACAACTCATAGAAAAATTGTTATTAAAATTGCTAATAGAAGGTGCTAAGACGTTCCTGCAGTTGCCCAATTCTGATGAAGAATGTCGGCTGGGAACTGTCAAACAAACAACTGTTGTTGAACAGTTCTACATGTAAATCAAGATATCAATATTACTATAAAATTACCATCGCTACTGAACCGCAAAAGGTTTTTACCGAACAAATAACGTGTCTGCTATCTTTAATGTTTTTCTTGGGTTATAATAATTTGGAAATTAAAAAAAAACCTCCTCCGGGACGAAAATTAATAACGTCTGTTGTGTATTTCTTCATCCACAGGTAACGGCACGATCGACTTCCCCGAGTTTCTAACAATGATGGCTCGCAAAATGAAGGACACTGATAGTGAAGAGGAAATCCGGGAGGCGTTCCGAGTCTTCGACAAGGACGGCAACGGTTTTATTTCGGCAGCTGAGCTGCGCCACGTCATGACTAATCTGGGCGAGAAGCTAACAGACGAGGAAGTCGATGAGATGATCCGTGAAGCCGATATAGATGGCGATGGCCAGGTTAATTATGAAGGTACGTGCCGCAACCTCCACCACCGTACCGTGATTTGCTTTCCACTTGTTGTAATTGTCCATGAAATAAGATATCTCTCCTCATCCCCGTAGCCGGGGTTGAATCGAGAGTTATTACATTTCTTCGGATTCGAAACCATTCCATCCATCCATCCCTCCCACCCATCCGTATGTTATAAGGCACGGTCGCTGCTGTTTATGCGGTGCAAATCAATCGAACCCGTTTGATCGATATGTTGGCGCCGCCCGCTCTGGAATGAAGGCGGCAGTAGTTGCCGATACTCACCTGGTTCCCGGCGAAGAGGAGGCGAGTGGGTGACTGAAGAATAATACTGCGTCATCATGTTGCCAGGGTCACATTTTGGGTTTTGCGTCCGTTTCGCATCGTCGTTGCGCGCGCTTACTTCGTAAAGTGTGTCCCCTACTACTACTAGCCCTACTAGCTTGCCAGGAGTGTGGAAAACATACGAAACTCTTGTTATACGGA
>KZ071492.1:299-10649 GCA_002091845.1 Anopheles cracens | reverse complement strand
CTAGTGATCGAGTGAAAGTGAACGTGAAATTCAGTTTTTTATTAATATTTTCCTAAATACCCATCGTAATACGGAGTTTTGAATACCAAAAGATAAAGAACATTCTCTTAACTGTTTGCATTTAAATTTGAGAAAATACAAATTAATTTAGATCATGTCCTCGTGCATACCACAATCAGCAGCAAATTGCACTGTGGAGTTATCGCTAATACCCGGGATATGTGTTGAAAATAATCGTTTAACAACAAATTGTAATGTACAGCCTTACAGGATTTGCCAACTTTTGGTTTTCATCAGTCGCTGTTTTCATGAGTATGTTGTGTGCTATAATCGAATAACCAAACATTTCACGTTGACATTAACTCTATCACTGAATGCGCCTAGAAGAGTTAACTCGAAAACGAAAATTTGGCGATTACCGAAAAAACTTGCAGCTTTCGAGAAAGAAGAAAAAAAAACAGTCACAGTGAAAATAATTGCAGAAGAGTAAGAGAAAAACCTAAATATTAAAGTTTGCATGGGTTTTGGACAATGAGAAGATCTAGAAAGATATTCTTTGAGCTTTGCCAAACGACAGCGTGAGACAGAAAGAAGATTATTAAGAGAAAAGAGTGAGAAGTATCGGAAAAATATATCTGGGAGAAGTATGTAAGTAAATTAGTAAGTAGGTAAGTAAGTAATTGAACTTGTGGTAGAAAGAGAGTAGCGGTAGAAAAAGAGGGGCAGGGGGCCGGGTCGGAGAGGGCAAAGAATAAGTGAAGAAAGAAAACTTTCAGGATATTAAAAAGGAAGGAAGAAAAATAAATCAAGATGAGACTCAAGAAAGCTTCACTACCTCTTGCGTTTGACTAGGGTTCGTACATACTCTTCGGGATGGTCTGCTGCGCTTGGCGTTCTGATTGTCATCATTTGATGGTGCCGTTATCGGTGGCGAACTGGCACGCATCACCTTCGATATCTCTAGTGTGTCCTCACGGTTCTGGGAAAGGCCGGCCGCACTACGATACTTATCTGCGTGGAGTGGAAGAGAGTTGAACTGTAGTGCAAAGCGCGCGGATCGATCGAAGCAGGCATAGCGTTTGCTTACCTTTAAGCTGTTTGAGCGTATCCATGCCTCCCAAGGACACTAGAGATATTTTCCACAGTAACAGTAATACCTTTTTCATTGGAAAATGTGGCGCCATGCCGGAGCAGAAGTGGGTGACCATCCCGAGTAGTTTTACCGAGAGCAGTTCATCGCCGATGGGGTACGCTGACGAGAGGGAAAGCACTTAGTGACTAGAAAAAGTATCCAAGCTAGCTTACTACGATCAAAGACTTACTTATTTCGGTCACAAAGTTCGAAACCAGCTGAGAGTATTCTTGATTCTTGCTTTCCTTTTCCGCGCGCATCACCTCCGTGATAATGTACAGCACGGACAGGATGACTCGCAGATCGATCGAATCGGCAAGCGACACCGCTATCTTGCGCATCGCAATATTCGCTGTGGAGGAGTTGCTGCAAAAAGGGCGCGAAATGCTTCAGCCGCTACTTCTATGGTATTGCGCCACTGAACGGCCACTTACTCTATCTCCAGGTTCGTACAGGATTTGCCAACTTTTGGTTTTCATCAGTCGCTGTTTTCATGAGTATGTTGTGTGCTATAATCGAATAACCAAACATTTCACGTTGACATTAACTCTATCACTGAATGCGCCTAGAAGAGTTAACTCGAAAACGAAAATTTGGCGATTACCGAAAAAACTTGCAGCTTTCGAGAAAGAAGAAAAAAAAAAGAAGAGGAGTGATCGCAAGCAAACCCCACAATGGTTGAATTAACCGATCGCTCCCTTGAGTTTTCCCTTGATCAGACGGATAGAAGACGGACGAGCGTCTGGAGCAGAACAAAACAAAAAGGCTATGATAACGCACCGTTCATACTGAAGTGTTCTGTTTTATGATATCGGTTATGTTTCTATGGGTCGTCCGAAAAAAAACAAGACAAAACAAATGCATTCTATTTACACGTTCCTGTGTGTTAACAAGGCAAATGCGCCACTATCATTCTACCAGTTGCACTAAACAAAATGGAACTAGGAGAACAGCAATAGTTAAACACCGATACGAGCTTTAGATGTCTACATCACGTATCACGGTGCTACGAGCGGATGCAGCGCTTAATTTCATTATAAATTTTGCCTAAGCAAATCTTTTACAAATACTACATAAAGGAAGCTATAGAGAGCTTGGTAAACTCTCGAGATCTAAGCAACATTGAGCAACAACAACGCCAACATAGTAACAATAGCAGCCATAGCCAACATAGTAGACAACAAGCAACATTCGCTACGCTCAACAACGACTAAAAACAACGCAAGGCAAAGGACGAAAAACAGAAAACGGCACATAGCGATACACACTCCTGGCTGTGTGTGGAGGAGGGGGGAGGAGCGTAGTAGTGGGCGGATTACTAACGATCGATCGAAAAGGAAATAGATGATATGTTAATGTTTTAAATGTTTTAGTTTGTTTGTGTGTGGGGTGCTGGGTATGTTTTGCGGTTCAGTTGCGGGTTTGTTTCTGTTTGCATTCTGGTAGGACGTTTCGATAAACAGTGAATATACGGTATGTGGCGGCGAAGTGGTAGCATTTGCTCTCCTGAGTTCTTGGAAAGAGAGAAAGACACAACGAATAACGGATGAACAAAAACAAAAAAAGGTAAAACGAAACGCAAAATGCGGCTGAATTGTTGTTTGTTTAGAGAGGACAACGGGCCACGAAGCGTGAAAAACGATTCCCTACCGTAACCGTTTTCCACGTCCGGGTCGCTTGTATCGCTGACGGACAAGGGCTTTGAGTATCGGTAAAAAATGGCCCCGAAAAAGGATGGAGGAGGACTAAGAAGAGGAGTGATCGCAAGCAAACCCCACAATGGTTGAATTAACCGATCGCTCCCTTGAGTTTTCCCTTGATCAGACGGATTGCATAAGGGCGGGTATAAGACGCTAAAGTTATCAAGTTGTCAATACAAAGTCACAAACAAGGACTATGATCATTAAGGATGTAGGGATGTATCTGCATAGATTAGTTTTATGAAACCTCTATACAATTTATGCTACGGGATACACGGTTTGACGAAATATGATACAGGAGTGACATGAACGAACGGTTCCAATTCGGGAAAATGAACGTTGAAAAGGGCGATGACACTGTTTGCTATACATAGGGTGATAAGTGAAGACAGAAAACGAGTTGAAAATAACATCCAGCTAGAACCAAACTTTGGTGCAGCAGATGCACGTTCGTTTTTAAAAAGCGTTTCAGTGTGGAAAACATAACAAAAGAACGAACGGTCGAACAACAGAAAAAATTTTTTTCTATCTCTCTTGTTGTTTCTTTCTTTTTCAATCAGCCATCGTTTCTCTCGTCCTTTCATCCGTTCACGTTCATTTCCGTTTCCTCCCCCCGGTAGAGTTTCATTTATATATATGTGTGTGTATGTATGTATGACTGGGAAAATAGGCCTCGTATGAGGGCATTTTCCTCCTCCAAACCCTGATGTTGTCGCTCCTTGCCCATATGGTGGCAACAAACATTTATCCACCTCAAAAGTTGAACCTTCATGTAGAGCCGCACCTATATATCATTCCGTAATCATATCGCATACACACCACGTTCAATGTTTCTTTCGCAGGGGAGCAATGCATTAGAATTTCCCGATCTAGATTTTATTTACGCAGATGCGGACAGTCACGCGAACGAGATTGCCGAACTATACAGCTACACCGAGCAGGCTGAATTCCAGCACAATGTCAAGGTATGCGGGGGTTGATGGCAACCGGATCGTCTGTCGCTAACATACCCTTCTTCTCCCCCCACCGGTAGGCATTCGAAGACCAAATGGAACTGTACAAACTGCCACCAAGCTGGCAGAAACTGTCGGAAAGTGAGCAGAACGGGATCATACTGAAGCTTCTCGATCAGCTAGACATGTCGTCCAAAAGTCAGCGCATGAAAGCCGCCCGCTGCATCCTGTACCTGGCGCAGGGATGTTGGGTAGAGGTGCAGTCGGATCAGGAGCAACAGATGTGGGCACGTAAAAACGTCATGTTGCTCTATGCGGCCGGTGTGTTCGGAGCGTTCGTTGAGCTGCTGATATTCTGCCTTGCCCTGTCGTCCAATCGCGATGGAAGGCGACATGTTGGCCATATATAATTTCAACGAGAACGAGATGCCCGACGTAAGTACACCGTGCGTTCCGTGCACAAACACCCTTTCTCTCGGGCGCATCCGCCACCAATCGATCGATCGATTGCGTCGCTTCCTTCGGGTGGCGAGGGGGAGGTGTTGAAGAAAGCAAACCCTACCAAAAATCCACAACCGCTGGCCAGATTGGAATCGGTGCTTTTGAGGGCCCCCAAGGTGTTTCTTTCTTCCTAACCACACCCAACGGAGGCTGTAAAAGTGTCGCCCTACTGACTGCTCGGTGTGCATAATTATGTTTTGCGAAATAATTCTCTACTACCCCGTTTCTACCAGTTTGATGTAAGTGACCCGACAATGCAAACAACCCACACATTAATTACCCATCCAGAACGTGGCAGTGAACAAAAAAAAAGCTCACTATGCTCTCACCGCAAACGCGCGTAACGTTTCCAAAGACGGTTCTGTGCGTGCAACGGCGGGTTGAACGAGAACGGGCTCGGAAGAATGGCTGCAAGCAACCACTGATAGGGCACGCTTCCGGAGCAGTAGCGAAGGACGGGACAGGACAACGAGCCCGAATGCGTCCGTTTTTTCAGAAAGCGTGGTTAAATTGGTAGGCAGCGTGCTCACGTGTCACGCGGTCTTAATTCCGGATTGTTGTATTCATTAAAAAAAAGGCAAAATACTGTGTTAAGTTCTTGCTAAAACTTCGCCACCACCAAATGTATGGACATTTTCAGAATAAAAGTACTATATTTTCCATTTTCTGTAGCATTTGCGCGGCATTTTAACATTTACAGTAGTACGCAGAGTTCATCGATTGCTTTTCCTCGATGTGTTCAAAGAACAAAATACAGCTAAACACGAGTCGTCAACCAAGCATACTGCCTGGTATATTATAGTAACATTTCGTACGGTACCACTTAAATATCACAAGTAATACTCAGAGAGTCTTCTGTGGAAGCGGATCCAGTGACATCATGCTGATCTGCCTCATGCCTTGCACCGTATGAAAAGAGATGATCTTCTTTTATGTCCAATTTAGCAATCTTTGCTCGTTACGGAAGCACTATGTCCATAAAATGCAACAATTTAAGTCAATTTCCAAGCTACTGTTCATTTTACCCTAGTACACACTCGTACACCATGCGCCTCCACTGCGCCGCCAACGCTATGGTTGACGAGCGCCTACATCTCAATTGATATGCACTGCTTTTCCGAACCTGTTCTTCGCTACAATGTTTTGGGTTCAAGGGTACTGGAGAACATTTTTGGTATCACCTTCTTAGCTTCACAGCAATCGCCACCCCTGGCACCACAATCAGGTCGATTTTGCCCTCGAATCAGAGTGCAGTCGATTCGTTGTTTACGCCACTACAACAACCGCACGAACGGCGGCGACATTCGCTATCGCCGATGATAATCCTTTTAGCGTGAAGACCGACCGACGACAAGCGCGCGAAACAACCCTTTGCCATTACAGGCCGCGAGAAACTGCTTGCCAGGGTACGGTTGGAGGGTGGGTCTAGTTTCCGCACAGGAACGACCACGGGGAAGCTATAGATAAACACAATCCACCCTGCACGGCAACCACGTCCAACTCGATTCGAATGCAAAACCAAATTGAGGAGCGAGCAGGCACAGTCCGTAACCGAACGGTCCGTCCCTGTCGGTATTTTCAAACATTACGAAGTCTGCTGCCGCACGTGGACGAAGCATACCAAAAGGAACGAAACTGTATTTGCGTGTGTAGAGTTCTATTAATATTACCCTGCGAAGCTAGTATGATCCGCACAATCTGGTCAATTACCTTCAAGTAAGGCAATAAGGATCGTTCATGGGTTCGTATGAAGCAATGCAACAAAAACATCATAATCTAGACTATCGACTTTACAACACGGTTCAGTAAGTTTGGAAATGTTTATAACGTAATTTAAATTGTATGGAGCGATTTGTTCTTAAATTTGGTCTAAAATATTAACGGTACGGTTTTTTTCACATATTTTACTTCCCTTCCATGCTTCAGTTGCAGAAAGCGTGGTTAAATTGGTAGGCAGCGTGCTCACGTGTCACGCGGTCTTAATTCCGGATTGTTGTATTCATTAAAAAAATTTTTTTCTGTTGTTCGACCGTTCGTTCTTTTGTTATGTTTTCCACACTGAAACGCTTTTTAAAAACGAACGTGCATCTGCTGCACCAAAGTTTGGTTCTAGCTGGATGTTATTTTCAACTCGTTTTCTGTCTTCACTTATCACCCTATGTATAGCAAACAGTGTCATCGCCCTTTTCAACGTTCATTTTCCCGAATTGGAACCGTTCGTTCATGTCACTCCTGTATCATATTTCGTCAAACCGTGTATCCCGTAGCATAAATTGTATAGAGGTTTCATAAAACTAATCTATGCAGATACATCCCTACATCCTTAATGATCATAGTCCTTGTTTGTGACTTTGTATTGACAACTTGATAACTTTAGCGTCTTATACCCGCCCTTATGCTATCCGTCTGATCAAGGGAAAACTCAAGGGAGCGATCGGTTAATTCAACCATTGTGGGGTTTGCTTGCGATCACTCCTCTTCTTAGTCCTCCTCCATCCTTTTTCGGGGCCATTTTTTACCGATACTCAAAGCCCTTGTCCGTCAGCGATACAAGCGACCCGGACGTGGAAAACGGTTACGGTAGGGAATCGTTTTTCACGCTTCGTGGCCCGTTGTCCTCTCTAAACAAACAACAATTCAGCCGCATTTTGCGTTTCGTTTTACCTTTTTTTGTTTTTGTTCATCCGTTATTCGTTGTGTCTTTCTCTCTTTCCAAGAACTCAGGAGAGCAAATGCTACCACTTCGCCGCCACATACCGTATATTCACTGTTTATCGAAACGTCCTACCAGAATGCAAACAGAAACAAACCCGCAACTGAACCGCAAAACATACCCAGCACCCCACACACAAACAAACTAAAACATTTAAAACATTAACATATCATCTATTTCCTTTTCGATCGATCGTTAGTAATCCGCCCACTACTACGCTCCTCCCCCCTCCTCCACACACAGCCAGGAGTGTGTATCGCTATGTGCCGTTTTCTGTTTTTCGTCCTTTGCCTTGCGTTGTTTTTAGTCGTTGTTGAGCGTAGCGAATGTTGCTTGTTGTCTACTATGTTGGCTATGGCTGCTATTGTTACTATGTTGGCGTTGTTGTTGCTCAATGTTGCTTAGATCTCGAGAGTTTACCAAGCTCTCTATAGCTTCCTTTATGTAGTATTTGTAAAAGATTTGCTTAGGCAAAATTTATAATGAAATTAAGCGCTGCATCCGCTCGTAGCACCGTGATACGTGATGTAGACATCTAAAGCTCGTATCGGTGTTTAACTATTGCTGTTCTCCTAGTTCCATTTTGTTTAGTGCAACTGGTAGAATGATAGTGGCGCATTTGCCTTGTTAACACACAGGAACGTGTAAATAGAATGCATTTGTTTTGTCTTGTTTTTTTCTGTTGTTCGACCGTTCGTTCTTTTGTTATGTTTTCCACACTGAAACGCTTTTTAAAAACGAACGTGCATCTGCTGCACCAAAGGTCTAAAATCTCTACTTCTCTCTTTTTCTCTCTAAATATTGCTATTACTGCTAAAAAAATCGTCGCCAAATTTTTATTGTCTACAGCGATTAAAAGAACAAATGATGTATTACATTTTTTTGCAAGAAACATGCTTCGGACGACCCATAGAAACATAACCGATATCATAAAACAGAACACTTCAGTATGAACGGTGCGTTATCATAGCCTTTTTGTTTTGTTCTGCTCCAGACGCTCGTCCGTCTTCTATCCGTCTGATCAAGGGAAAACTCAAGGGAGCGATCGGTTAATTCAACCATTGTGGGGTTTGCTTGCGATCACTCCTCTTCCATCAAATGATGACAATCAGAACGCCAAGCGCAGCAGACCATCCCGAAGAGTATGTACGAACCCTAGTCAAACGCAAGAGGTAGTGAAGCTTTCTTGAGTCTCATCTTGATTTATTTTTCTTCCTTCCTTTTTAATATCCTGAAAGTTTTCTTTCTTCACTTATTCTTTGCCCTCTCCGACCCGGCCCCCTGCCCCTCTTTTTCTACCGCTACTCTCTTTCTACCACAAGTTCAATTACTTACTTACCTACTTACTAATTTACTTACATACTTCTCCCAGATATATTTTTCCGATACTTCTCACTCTTTTCTCTTAATAATCTTCTTTCTGTCTCACGCTGTCGTTTGGCAAAGCTCAAAGAATATCTTTCTAGATCTTCTCATTGTCCAAAACCCATGGAAACTTTAATATTTAGGTTTTTCTCTTACTCTTCTGCAATTATTTTCACTGTGACTGTTTTTTTTTTCTTCTTTCTCGAAAGCTGCAAGTTTTTTCGGTAATCGCCAAATTTTCGTTTTCGAGTTAACTCTTCTAGGCGCATTCAGTGATAGAGTTAATGTCAACGTGAAATGTTTGGTTATTCGATTATAGCACACAACATACTCATGAAAACAGCGACTGATGAAAACCAAAAGTTGGCAAATCCTGTAAGGCTGTACATTACAATTTGTTGTTAGAACCTGGAGATAGAGTAAGTGGCCGTTCAGTGGCGCAATACCATAGAAGTAGCGGCTGAAGCATTTCGCGCCCTTTTTGCAGCAACTCCTCCACAGCGAATATTGCGATGCGCAAGATAGCGGTGTCGCTTGCCGATTCGATCGATCTGCGAGTCATCCTGTCCGTGCTGTACATTATCACGGAGGTGATGCGCGCGGAAAAGGAAAGCAAGAATCAAGAATACTCTCAGCTGGTTTCGAACTTTGTGACCGAAATAAGTAAGTCTTTGATCGTAGTAAGCTAGCTTGGATACTTTTTCTAGTCACTAAGTGCTTTCCCTCTCGTCAGCGTACCCCATCGGCGATGAACTGCTCTCGGTAAAACTACTCGGGATGGTCACCCACTTCTGCTCCGGCATGGCGCCACATTTTCCAATGAAAAAGGTATTACTGTTACTGTGGAAAATATCTCTAGTGTCCTTGGGAGGCATGGATACGCTCAAACAGCTTAAAGGTAAGCAAACGCTATGCCTGCTTCGATCGATCCGCGCGCTTTGCACTACAGTTCAACTCTCTTCCACTCCACGCAGATAAGTATCGTAGTGCGGCCGGCCTTTCCCAGAACCGTGAGGACACACTAGAGATATCGAAGGTGATGCGTGCCAGTTCGCCACCGATAACGGCACCATCAAATGATGACAATCAGAACGCCAAGCGCAGCAGACCATCCCGAAGAGTATGTACGAACCCTAGTCAAACGCAAGAGGTAGTGAAGCTTTCTTGAGTCTCATCTTGATTTATTTTTCTTCCTTCCTTTTTAATATCCTGAAAGTTTTCTTTCTTCACTTATTCTTTGCCCTCTCCGACCCGGCCCCCTGCCCCTCTTTTTCTACCGCTACTCTCTTTCTACCACAAGTTCAATTACTTACTTACCTACTTACTAATTTACTTACATACTTCTCCCAGATATATTTTTCCGATACTTCTCACTCTTTTCTCTTAATAATCTTCTTTCTGTCTCACGCTGTCGTTTGGCAAAGCTCAAAGAATATCTTTCTAGATCTTCTCATTGTCCAAAACCCATGCAAACTTTAATATTTAGGTTTTTCTCTTACTCTTCTGCAATTATTTTCACTGTGACTGTTTTTTTTTTCTTCTTTCTCGAAAGCTGCAAGTTTTTTCGGTAATCGCCAAATTTTCGTTTTCGAGTTAACTCTTCTAGGCGCATTCAGTGATAGAGTTAATGTCAACGTGAAATGTTTGGTTATTCGATTATAGCACACAACATACTCATGAAAACAGCGACTGATGAAAACCAAAAGTTGGCAAATCCTGTAAGGCTGTACATTACAATTTGTTGTTAAACGATTATTTTCAACACATATCCCGGGTATTAGCGATAACTCCACAGTGCAATTTGCTGCTGATTGTGGTATGCACGAGGACATGATCTAAATTAATTTGTATTTTCTCAAATTTAAATGCAAACAGTTAAGAGAATGTTCTTTATCTTTTGGTATTCAAAACTCCGTATTACGATGGGTATTTAGGAAAATATTAATAAAAAACTGAATTTCACGTTCACTTTCACTCGATCACTAG
>KZ071490.1:42090-53169 GCA_002091845.1 Anopheles cracens | reverse complement strand
TGTTGTTGTTGTTTGCATCGGAAACCCTGTTTTTGTTACAATCATAGTAACCAGGGACAACATGAATCAATGCAACTTGGATTGTGTAGCGCCATCTCTTGGTGGGTAACTGCTACTTCACATTATGTCGGTTTTTCGTGATTTCTGAAATAACTCACTGAATTACCACCAAGATTAACGATTAAAATATTAACATTATTTTTTAAGTACTTCTCCATTAAATTATAAATATAACATGAAAATTAGATCTATTTTCTACCGAGTTAAACAATTTATTCCCCTATCATATCATGACATCAGCGATATGCCTTCTCCAGACGGTTCACGATGCATCAAATCTTCAGCAGCGATCCGGCGAGCGGATGTTACAAAATCTCTTACTCTATTCGATGCTCAATCTTGCAGCCCACCGCATGCACCTCAAACAGACCCATTGCAACGCTCGGCTACCGAGGAAGTACGCAGGAAGTTTCTCATACCCAATAACATCTGCTTGGCCGAAACGAAAACAAACAAAAATAAAACTCGATCGACTTCGGCACCGCCCAAATCCGCGCGGCCAGCGGTGGACGCTGCAAAGCAACAAAGTTGGTAGCATCCTCCAAGCGCCGCACCGAACCCGGCCAGCTGAATGAAGCGGATTACTTCGTTGTTGTTTGCATCGGAAACCCTGTTTTTGTTACAATCATAGTAACCAGGGACAACATGAATCAATGCAACTTGGATTGTGTGGCGCCATCTCTTAGTGGGTAGCTGCTACTTCACATTATGTCGGTTTTTCGTGATTTCTGAAATAATTTACTTAATGACCACCAAGATTAACGATTAAAACATTAACATTATTTTTTTAAGTACTTATCCGTTATTATATAAATTATTATAAATATAACATGAAAATTGGATCTATTTTCTACCGAATTAAACAATTTATTCCCCTATCATATCATGACATCAGCGATATGCCTTCTCCAGACGGTTCACGATGCATCAAATCTTCAGAAGTGATCCGGCGAGTTACGGATGTTACGAAATCTCTTACTCTATTCGGTGCTCAATCTTGCAGCCCATCGCATGCACCTCAAACAGACCCATTGCAACGCTCGGCTACCGAGAAAGTACGCAGGAAGTTTCTCATACCCAACAACATCTGCTTGGCCGAAACGAAAACAAACAAAAATAAAACTCGATCGACTTCGGTACCGCCCAAATCCGCGCGGCCGGCGGAGGACGCTGCAAAGCAACAAAGTTGGTAGCATCCTCCAAGCGCCGCACCGAACCCGGCCAGCTGAATGAAGCGGATTACTTCATAACAACGAGACCGATGCGTCATGTTCAATTTAATTCACTCGCCCGCGGTACGCAACGGCCGGGAGCGGCTCGGTTCCGGCGCTACTGGTAATTAATTTCCCGCATCATAATCCGGCCGAGCCGGGCGCGTCCGCTCGGTAGCAGTCGGGGGGGTCGTTTTACGTGTTGCTGCCTTGTTGCTGCCGCGCTCTTATTATTATTTCAGGCTAAACATTGTAACGCTGCCCGCGCGTCCCCGGGAGACGTCGATTCTCGTCGGTGGAAGATGAAAAGATCGGCTGAAAGGCGATCGGGGCGCGTCGAAGCTGATCGATCGATCACCTAACAACAACCACAAACAAGCCAACAACAACACGGCCACGATCGGCCCCGAACAACAATGACGTGCGCGTGTGAAGCTGACGATGACGCTGTTGATCGCCCCGTTTGATCGACCGATTGGTCATCGTGTGTCATTTTTAATAATAGAAATATTAACACATTGACCACGGGGCCCACAAGGACCCGCTCGCTCGCTGCACGGGGCCGGGCGGCTGCGGCGGCCCTGACGGACGATATCAAACTCGAAAGATCTCAACGGGCAGATGAGAAACGAACCCGATAGCCCGAGCGCGCGCGCGCGCGGTGGGGCGCGCAGCGATCGAGACGCGATAGGGGTATCAGTTACCCGGTGCCGTCCACCCGTGATGGTGGCCACTTATGCTGGAGTTATTAACACCGGGGCGGGCTTGGGCGCGCGCGCGCTCGCGCCCGAACACACTCGAGCGCGTCAAGCGCGTTCCACCGAGCCGCCGTCGGGTGTGTTATTTTATCACACTTCCACTTTGTAGTGCAGCAAACTCTGTAAGCGATACCGGGCCCTGCACTGGGTACTTGACCACCCGGAGCACCCGGCGCAACCCCCCGTGCGCGGTTGAATAGACCTCAACCGGCATCCGACCCGATGCCGACAGCTGACAGCGGCTCGCTCGCACACACCCTGGCGGCCCACCGGCGGCCAGAATTCGGCGGATCAATCGGCTCGGATCCGGCCCGTTTGCGGTACGTAAATTGTCGAAAAACGCAACGGAACGCACCGCTGGACGCTGGAGGATGCCTAACATCACTTATGCTACTTCCACCACGCGGCTCGGTTCGAGCCCGATGAGTGGCGTACTCGAGTCGATTGGTCAGCTAAATTCCACCGCGATGAGCTGTCGGATCGACTGCCGGGCCAAAGTGCGCGCCTCAATCATGCTGCAGGATCGCGATGAGTCGAATGACGGGGTTTACAGGTCGTTTCCAGGTGTTTTTTTCCCTCGTTGTGAGTCATTGCGTGCTTCAGCTGTTGCTCTGTCCCACGCGGTGGACGTCATGTTTGGAACATTGCTAGTCGATGCATGTTGTATGGATGATCACTTCCATACAGTGAACGAAGCCATATTTGTACTCAACTGGTGTTGAAAAGGAAAATCTTGACAACGTAACCTTCAATGTGCGAAAATTTTACAAACTTTCACGGCTTACATTCAAAAGAAGGATAAAATTGAAGATGAAAAAATTGATGTTGAATTCCGACACTTAAGAACACAATATGTTTCATAAAAATAACACAACACAAAGTTATTTGCAATGGAATTGAGTCAGAAGATACTTTGAGAACCGTAAAATTTACGTGGCTTTGGTTTTGATGCAATATATTAATAGAAAGAAAATGTAGAAATATTTAAATAAGTCGTATAAGATAACACCTTATACAAATTTCCCAATGCAATTAATTTCCACTATTTTTCGTATGGTCGTTTGTATTTGTTTTGATTTCTACAGCACAATACTTGGCTATTTCGTTTGAGTTATAAAATCGAACTGGGGTTTAATCGTTTTTGAGGATAATGTAGAACGAATAGTTTTAAATCATGACTAAAACAAAAAAAACTCAAGTTAACTTTCTAATATTTTTTATTTAATCATTTATTTTATTTTTTTAAGCAAAGTGTTGAATCCAAAGAGGTAGCGGTTCCATTGACGCCCATTACCTTAGAAAAGATACATTTCCAGGCAGTTAATAGGATTCTTAGACCAAGATCTGCGCTGAGAGACTATTTCGAATCGACTTAATTCGGATCCAATGATTCTATTACATAAATGACAAAAGCATATCACCCGCTAAGCAGTATTGTCGACTTCAGTATTAGTATAGATTATCTTAGGAGCATATCATTTCGCCTGTTTTGCGCGTACTTCAATTTTAAGGTTTTCTATTTTCGGTAAGGCTCGGTAAGAATTACGAAGCTTAGTTATGTAGACAGCGATTGACCAAATAACGTAAAACAATAAATACACATTTAAATTTAAATTTAAAATAAATTGAATCGAATCAAGCCTGTTGATTTCAATACGATGACCCTATTCATTTGTTTAACACAACTGCAAAGAAATCCACTAGAGTGTCACAAGTCACATAGACAACACAAGTCACATAGACAAGAAACAATAGTTATCCCCGTATTATACACACGTTAAAGTTTAATAACGTGAATTAAAAAATATATCTAAACATGATGACAAATTCTCTTTTCTTCCAGTGTGACGAAAAGAAGCTCAACTTGTGCATGCTAGTGTGATGCGCTTCTCCGAACGCTCAATTAGAAAGTTCCACACGCTCGTCTTGCGTGCCAAGCAATAAATCATGCACAATTGCCTCGTGTACGACTTCATCTCGCCTCGACCCAAATCGACCGAAGCGAACTATGGAGCTCCACTGGAGAGCTTGTTCGTTGCGGGTGTTTGTGACTATACCTATATCATTGGCAAACAGATCAATTTTATCCTAACAAACGCAGCAAGACTGTGACTGCCGTTGTTCGTTCAATCTGCGTGCTACCGATCGCACCGAGCGCATCGAATCGAAGCACCCGAAACAAACCCAGCGGGTTCACCCGAGCTCACGTCAAAGTCGGAGTCGGAACCATAAATTCACGCAAAGAGAAACTGCTTCGCCTAAAACACCCTCACGCACCCTCAAATACGGTAGCAGTTCCGAGCTGCATTTCAGCGATATTGGTAGGGCGAAGAAACAAAAAACACTCACACTATGGGGTCACAGTCACAGTGGGATAAGCCTGCTTCTGCGGCCGAATCCAACAATCCAGCTCAACTTCAATTCGGTCGATGTCGAAGTGAATTCGCTACGCTCAGCAAAGTGAGGCCAAGCAAGACGTCTAGCTGGCAGCAGGTGGGAACAGCGGGCTCGTCAAACGCAGCGCGACACTTGATTTATGATATTTTGACTCTCCGGTGCAACTTTATCGCTTCGCAACGCGCACACAAACAACGCATCGACTCGGGGTAGGTTTTATGGCACTTCGAAGCGGCCCTGGCAGTTGTAAACAGTCCAGAACTAGGAAACTAATCAAAACGCTGAAACGGAGACAAGACTTACTTCAGGAGGCAAGACTTAGTTCGTCGCGAACGCCCCAAAGCTCGTCCTACTCTTAATCCCCAGCATAATTTCATTCATAAAGTTATGAGCCATGATCACTCACCTTTATTCAAAGCTGAGAAGAAAGAAGCACCAAACGATGTAGTACATTTTCCAAGAATTCGTTTAAAATACCGTTCGTCTTCAAGAGCAAAAAAATTCATTCATCGAAAACGCTCCAGTTGAAGTGCTCCACATCCGGTTTACGTCGCCTGCGATGAAATATGGTTCCGATGGAATCTAATTTAGCGACTTCCAGACCAAAGACCACAGCGACACCGAGCCGGCTCCGCAGAGGTGAAGGGCGCACGGTGAACCGGCGCATAAACGGGAACATATTTATGTTATGATTATTGAGATTCGCGCAAAGCGCTCCCGCTGTGACGCGATTTTCGTTTCGTAAATTGCTTTTCATCGTCGTTTTTTTTTTTTGCAGATAAACGTTCCGATGGTTCCCGCCGCATCAATCAGCGGACGATGATGGGGCTCATCACAAAACAAAGCCAGCCAGGAACGCACGCCGGCACAATGCACAATTTGCCAAATGATCTGGGCGTGGGACAGTGTTTAGCCAACCGCCATCGCGTAAGATGACGTTAGAGCCGAATGACGCGCTCGATAAAGGAAAACCGTTTCGTATACCCAAGGGTGTTATCCGCATGGTTTTAACAGCGTGTGTAAAACGGGAGATAAATTATGGCATTACGAGGTTACGGCATCGGAACTGGGACACGTTTCGTTCGGTAAAAGAAGGCCCCGTTTACGCGCGTCAAAGCTTCTCTCGATCGCGATGTTTATTGTTGCCGTTCCGTGCTACATTCCAGCCTTCCAGCTTTCGGCTTCGTCTATTTCAAGCATAAATTAGTAGTACATCTTAAATAAGTCATTAAAATCGTTGCGCACGGTTAAAGGTTAAACGTAACAGTATTGTTTTGATCTTCGTCTTATTTGAGGCAATTCCATGTTTTCTGCTTCTTTTTCCCCCGGTCTCGCCTTTCTCCGTCTCTCCGGGCGTAATTTTGATTGTTTGTCGCATTTGTTCACGTAAGATATTTACAGATGGGAGACCGGTGCCGCCGGTCCAGACCGGTCCGTAAGGGATGCATCCTGCTCCCGCCGTTCATTGCCGCAGGTTAGAATCTTACTTAGAGAAGGAATATTTTTTATACATAAACTGTATTCGATGCAACAAACGCCTCACGTGCTCAACGTGCTCGTTTAAATAACTTATGCAACCGCTCCATCGTACAGTCCGAGGCGACTTCCGGCATCCACGCGGGCGAACGTCCGGGAATCGGAATCGTCGGAACGGCACACCGTCGCGAGTTCGAAACGCGGCCCTATCCGCACGCTTGCCGCGCATTGCATGATCTTCGCTCGTGATCACCTTTCCGCGAATAACATTTATGCTTGCCGTTACGATAATAATAATATAATAATAATAGAATAATATAAAAATAAAGTATTACATGTAGCTTTTGTTGCCTCATTGTTTTGCCTCGATGATCCCCCATAACCGGGAATGGGGACCCGAAAACATCCCACACATGCGCGCCCCTACATCGATGTGACTGCGCTTATGACGCGATTAGCGAGCCACGCGAAAGCATCCAAGTAGGCACGGGCGCGCAGGTTATGAGCTGATGATTCAACGCAGCCGTCCCTTTCTCACATTTCTATCGTTCTTTCTATCCTGGCAGGTGGATGTGGTGGATTCGCACGAAGAACGACGAAAGCAGTTAATAATCCGACGACAGGGTCCTTTCTTCACCCTAACGAGTCGCTAATGGCGGTGCGCATTGTGATGCAAATTTGATTTCGCCAATTTTATCGCTGATCAGGCGCGTTTTGCAGATAAACGTTCCGATGGTTCCCGCCGCATCAATCAGCGGACGATGATGGGGCTCATCACAAAACAAAGCCAGCCAGGAACGCACGCCGGCACAATGCACAATTTGCCAAATGATCTGGGCGTGGGACAGTGTTTAGCCAACCGCCATCGCGTAGTTTTTTTTTCCTGTAGGACACAAAACTGTGTGATTGATTCACTTAAGCTTTGCGCGCTACTTTACATGTTTTCGTTTCGTTGTTTTGCTGCTGGGACAAATTGTAACGCACCTAGTCTATTGCCGAAGCGTTCAAGAGTTGAATAGTGACTGGATTGTATGTGTGCAGTGGATAAAGGAGCATCTGTATGAAGTAAGCACAAAGCCAGTTAAAGCGATAAAATGTTGCGTACTCTAGTTCTTCCCGTTCTTCAGAACAGATTCTGTAAGGTTGCTTCTTTCGATCAGCGGCGTTCGATGAGTGAGCGCTAGATGTTATTGCTTGTTGTTCCGTATGATCGTTTATTTCATTCGTCTTGTGCTGACCTCGCCACTAACATAATTACAGCAGACTAGAATCTATTCTATAAGCGCGCGGCTCGGCGTCATAAACCTAAGAAAGTATGCCAAAGATATAAAAAAAACTTCGTGAAACTCGATCCGTTAAAACTGGGCTGCGTGTTTGCGTGTGCTCCTACAGTCTTTACTCGCGAATGACCACCGAAATCGTTGCCTCATTGTTTTGCCTCGATGATCCCCCATAACCGGGAATGGGGACCCGAAAACATCCCACACATGCGCGCCCCTACATCGATGTGACTGCGCTTATGACGCGATTAGCGAGCCACGCGAAAGCATCCAAGTAGGCACGGGCGCGCAGGTTATGAGCTGATGATTCAACGCAGCCGTCCCTTTCTCACATTTCTATCGTTCTTTCTATCCCGGCAGGTGGATGTGGTGGATTCGCACGAAGAACGACGAAAGCAGTTAATAATCCGACGACAGGGTCCTTTCTTCACCCTAACGAGTCGCTAATGGCGGTGCGCATTGTGATGCAAATTTGATTTCGCCAATTTTATCGCTGATCAGCAATAAATCATGCACAATTGCCTCGTGTACGACTTCATCTCGCCTCGACCCAAATCGACCGAAGCGAAATATGGAGCTCCACTGGAGAGCTTGTTCGTTGCGGGTGTTTGTGACTATACCTATATCATTGGCAAACAGATCAATTTTATCCTAACAAACGCAGCAAGACTGTGACTGCCGTTGTTCGTTCAATCTGCGTGCTACCGATCGCACCGAGCGCATCGAATCGAAGCACCCGAAACAAACCCAGCGGGTTCACCCGAGCTCACGTCAAAGTCGGAGTCGGAACCATAAATTCACGCAAAGAGAAACTGCTTCGCCTAAAACACCCTCACGCACCCTCAAATACGGTAGCAGTTCCGAGCTGCATTTCAGCGATATTGGTAGGGCGAAGAAACAAAAAACACTCACACTATGGGGTCACAGTCACAGTGGGATAAGCCTGCTTCTGCGGCAGAATCCAACAATCCAGCTCAACTTCAATTCGGTCGATGTCGAAGTGAATTCGCTACGCTCAGCAAAGTGAGGCCAAGCAAGACGTCTAGCTGGCAGCAGGTGGGAACAGCGGGCTCGTCAAACGCAGCGCGACACTTGATTTATGATATTTTGACTCTCCGGTGCAACTTTATCGCTTCGCAACGCGCACACAAACAACGCATCGACTCGGGGTAGGTTTTATGGCACTTCGAAGCGGCCCTGGCAGTTGTAAACAGTCCAGAACTAGGAAACTAATCAAAACGCTGAAACGGAGACAAGACTTACTTCAGGAGGCAAGACTTAGTTCGTCGCGAACGCCCCAAAGCTCGTCCTACTCTTAATCCCCAGCATAATTTCATTCATAAAGTTATGAGCCATGATCACTCACCTTTATTCAAAGCTGAGAAGAAAGAAGCACCAAACGATGTAGTACATTTTCCAAGAATTCGTTTAAAATACCGTTCATCTTCAAGAGCAAAAAAATTCATTCATCGAAAACGCTCCAGTTGAAGTGCTCCACATCCGGTTTACGTCGCCTGCGATGAAATATGGTTCCGATGGAATCTAATTTAGCGACTTCCAGACCAAAGACCACAGCGACACCGAGCCGGCTCCGCAGAGGTGAAGGGCGCACGGTGAACCGGCGCATAAACGGGAACATATTTATGTTATGATTATTGAGATTCGCGCAAAGCGCTCCCGCTGTGACGCGATTTTCGTTTCGTAAATTGCTTTTCATCGTCGTTTTTTTTTTTGTTTGCTGCTGCTGAGCACGGGCGATTTTCTTCCCTTGTTTGTTGCGGGTGTGTTGTTTCGGACGAGGCAAGCTTTTTTATGGAATGTGCAAAAAACAAATTCCCCGGTAGAGAATATCGAATCAGTGAGCTTACTGCGCTTCTAATTTAAAATTAAAGTTGATTACTTACGCACCAACAAACAAACCAAAAAACGAACACGGAACGAAACGCAGCGTGCAAAAAGCGAATTTAAAAACTCAAACCAATGAGCACAGCAAAGAAGAAGAAAAAACTTACCTTTTACGCGCTGAAAATCACATGTCATCATCATAGCCATAATTCAAATCAACAAGCAAACAGCCATTTCATTTTCAATTTACACGGTACTTCGGCCGGTTTCTTTACTGGGGCTAATGATATTCAAACGATTGTTTTTTTTTCCTGTAGGACACAAAACTGTGTGATTGATTCACTTAAGCTTTGCGCGCTACTTTACATGTTTTCGTTTCGTTTCCTCTCTGTGTGTTTGTTTGTATGTTTGTTTTCGTTTTCTTTTTTCTGTTTTTGTTTTGTTTGCTATTTATATATATATATATTTATATATTCTCCATCACCCATTTTTTGTTGTTTGTTGTTTTGTTTAGAAGTTGTATGTAGGTTGATTCAAGGAAGTGATGATGGAAAAAGATATGTAAATCGAACCGTGTAAACATACGTTTACGGGCCGAAAAAGAAAGAGGGGAAAAAGGGGAGAGGAATATCGTAGAAAGTGCACGACTAGCAGATGAAGAGATGATTACAGAACTAGCAAATGTCAACACAGGGTTAGGTCAACGTGCGTGCGCGAATGCTACGGATTGTGGTGGTTATTTGTTGTTCATCTTTTAATTTTGCGTCTGTGTGTGTGTGTGTGCGTCTGGTTGGTTAATGTATTGTACACCGGCCACTCCTCACCAAAGGGTACCACGAATGCTCCAGCAGCCCGGAACACCAGCGCCCGTGGTTGCGTCGATGATACCAAACTATATCACAAATAATAAATCTTAGCAAACTAATAGTAGAAACAATTTTGAGACCGAAACGTCCCACGAAGGCTGGTGGTCCCAGTGCTAGTGCATACGTAGTAGCCCGTGCATTGCCGTGGTGCATTCGCTGTTGTTAAGGTGATGTGTGTGTGTTGTTGTAAAAAGTTTTCGTCTTTCTTATCAATTTTGATAGCATTTTAGTTCCGAAAATACGATTAAACCGATCCAAGTTATTTCGACTGCTTATCGAAATAACAACTTCGGTTTTATCTTTTGAATGTGTGAGTGTGTATGTTCAGTGTACGCGTGTGCGGGAGTGTGTGTCAGGTTGTGGCCAAAAACATATCCTTTTCGTCTGTTTAATTTCTGCGCCCTTCGCTGCCGTTCGCGTGCGAGGCGACTTCGTGAGACGAGCTGATGGAATTCGAACGTGCGGCTGTGCTTGATGAAAAGTAAACACTAACACAGGATGGCGAAAGGGTGGCATAGAAGGAGGATGTAAACAACTCCTCCGGCGGCGGAGAAGGAGCGGATAAGAGTAGCGCAACATCACGATGGTTAAGGAACGTTATTAAAATTTTGAAGGACAAACACAAACGGAGCCGAGAAGCGTCGACAAACGTAACATAACTGCGCAAAACAACAGACAAATGGACATGGACAATGAAAGTAGTAATGCAATCGAACGAATGAACGGGGGAAAGACGGGTTTGGACAACAAAAATAAAATCCGTGATTATCGCGCTTAAACATAAACAGACAATTTATCGCAGAACAGTTATGCTTACGTAGAAAAAAAAGTCACGATCGTAATCGCTCCCTCTTGCTCACGCTTTCTCACGCTCTTTCTCTTTCTGATCTGATTCTCTACTTCTGTCTTCTCTTTTTCTTGCTTCTTTCAACTTCTTTCCGAGTTGCGTTGCGTTTTGTTTGCTGTGGTCCTTCTCGGGCACCATTGTTCACAGTGGTCCTTCGCAATCGATTAGTCGCCATTTGATTTGTGTTGTGCTATTGTTTGATATGATTTTTTCGTTCTTTTTTGCAACTGATTTCCTCAACGTATGCCACACTTTTCGAACAACGTTTTCATGTTTCGCTGTGATGAATTGCGCCCATATCGGCGGGGCTTTACTTCCGGCAGCCTCGAGACGGGCTGC
>KZ071490.1:23621-41701 GCA_002091845.1 Anopheles cracens | reverse complement strand
TATGGGTGGGAGGGTGCGCGTGAGGGAGAAGGAAGGATCATAATGCGAAATCATAATGCATCTTTAATATGTATAAAAAACGGAAGTAAAAACAGGACAAGCAAAAGCAATCCGCCGAAAACTAGATCAGTATGCTCGATTGTTGTTACCGTTCATTGTTCTATCCATATGGATTGATCTGTCCGTTGAGTTGGTTGGTGGTGTGGGGGGAATAAAAAAGAAAAGAAAGAAAGAAAAATACGAAAACAGATGATGGTGATTTGTTTTCACATTGAGCGTTTTTGCTGGTTTTGTTTTTTTGATTGTTTTTTTTTTGTGTTGAACATAATTAATTGAAGAAAAAAAACAGGCAAACAATACGGGACTCTATTTACCGGGCCAGGATTCCGAAAATTAGACACATGAAAGCCAAAACAGCACCAAATACAGCGAAGAATTAGCATAGTGCAAAACTACCAAATTTTGTTGCAAACAATAAAGCAAGGAAGTGATGATGGAAAAAGATATGTAAATCGAACCGTGTAAACATACGTTTACGGGCCGAAAAAGAAAGAGGGGAAAAAGGGGAGAGGAATATCGTAGAAAGTGCACGACTAGCAGATGAAGAGATGATTACAGAACTAGCAAATGTCAACACGGGGTTAGGTCAACGTGCGTGCGCGAATGCTACGGATTGTGGTGGTTATTTGTTGTTCATCTTTTAATTTTGCGTCTGTGTGTGTGTGTGTGCGTCTGGTTGGTTAATGTATTGTACACCGGCCACTCCTCACCAAAGGGTACCACGAATGCTCCAGCAGCCCGGAACACCAGCGCCCGTGGTTGCGTCGATGATACCAAACTATATCACAAATAATAAATCTTAGCAAACTAATAGTAGAAACAATTTTGAGACCGAAACGTCCCACGAAGGCTGGTGGTCCCAGTGCTAGTGCATACGTAGTAGCCCGTGCATTGCCGTGGTGCATTCGCTGTTGTTAAGGTGATGTGTGTGTGTTGTTGTAAAAAGTTTTCGTCTTTCTTATCAATTTTGATAGCATTTTAGTTCCGAAAATACGATTAAACCGATCCAAGTTATTTCGACTGCTTATCGAAATAACAACTTCGGTTTTATCTTTTGAATGTGTGAGTGTGTATGTTCAGTGTACGCGTGTGCGGGAGTGTGTGTCAGGTTGTGGCCAAAAACATATCCTTTTCGTCTGTTTAATTTCTGCGCCCTTCGCTGCCGTTCGCGTGCGAGGCGACTTCGTGAGACGAGCTGATGGAATTCGAACGTGCGGCTGTGCTTGATGAAAAGTAAACACTAACACAGGATGGCGAAAGGGTGGCATAGAAGGAGGATGTAAACAACTCCTCCGGCGGCGGAGAAGGAGCGGATATGGGTGGGAGGGTGCGCGTGAGGGAGAAGGAAGGATCATAATGCGAAATCATAATGCATCTTTAATATGTATAAAAAACGGAAGTAAAAACAGGACAAGCAAAAGCAATCCGCCGAAAACTAGATCAGTATGCTCGATTGTTGTTACCGTTCATTGTTCTATCCATATGGATTGATCTGTCCGTTGAGTTGGTTGGTGGTGTGGGGGGAATAAAAAAGAAAAGAAAGAAAGAAAAATACGAAAACAGATGATGGTGATTTGTTTTCACATTGAGCGTTTTTGCTGGTTTTGTTTTTTTGAATGTTTTTTTTTTGTTTTTGTTTTTGTTTTGTGTTGAACATAATTAATTGAAGAAAAAAAAAACAGGCAAACAATACGGGACTCTATTTACCGGGCCAGGATTCCGAAAATTAGACACATGAAAGCCAAAACAGCACCAAATACAGCGAAGAATTAGCATAGTGCAAAACTACCAAATTTTGTTGCAAACAATAAAGCAAGGAAGTGATGATGGAAAAAGATATGTAAATCGAACCGTGTAAACATACGTTTACGGGCCGAAAAAGAAAGAGGGGAAAAAGGGGAGAGGAATATCGTAGAAAGTGCACGACTAGCAGATGAAGAGATGATTACAGAACTAGCAAATGTCAACACAGGGTTAGGTCAACGTGCGTGCGCGAATGCTACGGATTGTGGTGGTTATTTGTTGTTCATCTTTTAATTTTGCGTCTGTGTGTGTGTGCGTCTGGTTGGTTAATGTATTGTACACCGGCCACTCCTCACCAAAGGGTACCACGAATGCTCCAGCAGCCCGGAACACCAGCGCCCGTGGTTGCGTCGATGATACCAAACTATATCACAAATAATAAATCTTAGCAAACTAATTATGGGTGGGAGGGTGCGCGTGAGGGAGAAGGAAGGATCATAATGCGAAATCATAATGCATCTTTAATATGTATAAAAAACGGAAGTAAAAACAGGACAAGCAAAAGCAATCCGCCGAAAACTAGATCAGTATGCTCGATTGTTGTTACCGTTCATTGTTCTATCCATATGGATTGATCTGTCCGTTGAGTTGGTTGGTGGTGTGGGGGGAATAAAAAAGAAAAGAAAGAAAGAAAAATACGAAAACAGATGATGGTGATTTGTTTTCACATTGAGCGTTTTTGCTGGTTTTGTTTTTTTGATAAGAAGCGGAGATGAGAAGTCGTTAAACGGAGGGGGCTTTATATGAGCATCTAACTACCGGGAGCGATGTGTCAATAGTCGAGTTTTGCAGTTTGGGCACGCAACGACCACGTGTTGTTGAAAATTGCACTGTTTATCTAAATTGTTGCCCGGACGAAGCCCGTGTACTACGCGGTGGGTAAATATTTGGACGATATTCGGACGGCCCGCAGTTTCGGAGCGCTGCCGGACTTGCTTTTTTTTCTTCCTTCTCTCGAAGACCATCCCACCGGAAGAGAATGCGGCATTCGTCAACAGCGGCATCGGACGATGGACGAAAAATCCCACCGCAAACCGATAACGAATTGCCCACTGGCAAAATGGTCATCCCGCCGTGATCTTTTCCCGGCGATGGGCGATCTCGCGCGCGATAAGTTGCCGCACGGCAAGCGACCCGAGAGGATGTGTATATTTTCCAAATAATCCGTACAACAACGTCAATATTGACACGCACCAAATAGGGCGCACCGCAACAACAACAACAAAAAAGCGGGCCCTATTTCGGCCGTCGGATCCTGAGAACCGAACCTGAACCTGCGCGAACCGAGCGGCAAACAAACAGAACCGCCGAAGCTCATGTTGGAGCGGATCCAGCCGGCCGGACACGCTTTCTGGTGCGCCGTCGCGTGCAATCGACGCTGCGTTGTTTGATCAGGCGAGGTAAGCAGATCGATAAACAACAGAGAAACCCCCCAGAAAAGAGATGCCGGAGACCGGAGATCGTTTGTACGATCGATAAGATGCTCGTGAACGGGCAGGAAGTGGTGGATGATGTGACGGCCGGTTGATTGAAGGCGGCTCTCTCCAGCGTTCGGTACGCCGCGACTTCGCTTCTGCACTTTCGTGGCGCAGACACGCTACGCAACATCCCCTAGCGACGCTAGCCGCTAACGCAACACCTACCTGTGCGAGCGCAGATTGTCCTGCCGCTTGAAGTACTTGCCGCAGACCTCGCAGGAGAACGTCACCTCCGGGCTCTTGTGCGTGCGCTCGTGGATCATCAGGTTGTACGGCTTGGTGAAGCGCCGCTGGCAGTACTTGCAGACGAATTCGCACTTTGGTCGCATCTTGCGACGGAAGTCGGCCCTACGGTCGTCGTTGTCAATACGCATTACCGCAAACATGGTGGCGTGTGATGGCTGCGCAGTCAAATTGTACTGAATGCTTTACCGGGTCGGAATGCTCCGGTCGCTGGTGCCGCTCGTGCCAGCCCCGCTCCTGGGTCCGTCGCTGCTGTCTCCGCGCTGCGGTGGACTCGCGGCGCCTATCGCCTACGTGCCTGCGTACGGGTTGCGAGGCGGTACTATCTCCGCTGCTCTGCCCGCGTGCCGATGACTAACCTCGTCGGGCGCTCGGCTATCTGGGGAATGGGGATGAAACGAGAAGAAGCGGAGATGAGAAGTCGTTAAACGGAGGGGGCTTTATATGAGCATCTAACTACCGGGAGCGATGTGTCAATAGTCGTCAAACGAACCGGCGGACAAGTGCCGACACGCCGGTACGGTAATGGTGTAAGGTCATAAAGCCTATGGGGCGCTGATAAGACGACCGCACTCGTAGATAACCTCTCGGTTGCATTTGAAGTTTACCGCCCGGGCTGCTTTTTTTTCTTCCTTCTCTCGAAGACCATCCCACCGGAAGAGAATGCGGCATTCGTCAACAGCGGCATCGGACGATGGACGATTATATATATATATTTATATATTCTCCATCACCCATTTTTTGTTGTTTGTTGTTTTGTTTAGAAGTTGTATGTAGGTTGATTGGTTGTTGGGTTGTTGAGTTTTACTTGAGTTGTTTCTATATGTGTGTGTGGTCGTGTATATAGGTATGTGTTTTTTTTGCAAAGGAATGAGTGTACATCGAAGAGGTTGGTTTTGTTTTGTCAAATTGGTGCTTACCGCCAAATACATTGACTGCATCTGTGATGGAAGAAATGGGAAAAGGAGAGAAACGAAAGAAAAATCATTAATTCAGCACTATTATCAACGGGAACAAATTGTATTGAAAACAAAAGCTCAGCGACAAAGGTGTAAAGCTAGCCAAAACAGTTCCGTGCCGTGGTTCCCAGGAATGGGAGAAATCACACCAATTATTGCATCTACCACCGACGGTGGCCGATCAAGTTACGGCCATTCAAACGACGCCCTAAACGACACGGCCGCAAAACATAGAACAGGCAAACCGACTGCGCCACGCCACCGCGGCGATCACGACTGTCGGAAGCCATCAAGAAGCGTGAGAAAAGATCCATCTTTGCGTCGGGCCAAGCAAACGAGTCACGCAAGAAATCCATTCTCCGCGAGATGAGTTACAACGCGTCACAACCGGGAACCGCGTCAAGGTGGGACAATTTTTGTAACACCTTTAAAACTTCCAACACACATCTTTACACACCGAAATAAAACACAAGGCGCACGTCAAAGCATCTGCTGCCAGCAACACGAAACAACGAATGCGGAATAGAATTGTTTTATGTTAATCAGACGTGTTTTGTCCCCCCCTGTGTTGGCCTTCTTCTCGCCTTTGGAAGAGGTTTTGCTCTCTCCCCCGGAAAGTGGACTGGAGTCTGACATACGATACGTTCGGTCGTAACTTATCAAACCGGTGCGTTTTATTACTCTATTTCGTGCCGCTCCGGGCCCGATTCCGATCGCCTGCCCGATGCCACCTAGTTCGCCAGAATCCCCCAGAAACCGGGCCCCGTGACCGTGATGAATGAATCCCGAATGAATGGACCATCGATGGGCAATATCGCCTCAATGGGTGTCGCTGCACAACACAAACACCGTGCTTACGGGCTTAGATTATTGGCCCGGGGTGGGATTCGTTGTTTAATCGACGGCGACCGAAGTGTCAAACCGGGCAGCAGCTCACCTCGCCCCGGCCAAATATTAACCTCAAACAAACGAACCGGCGGACAAGTGCCGACACGCCGGTACGGTAATGGTGTAAGGTCATAAAGCCTATGGGGCGCTGATAAGACTCCTCTCTGTGTGTTTGTTTGTATGTTTGTTTTCGTTTTCTTTTTTCTGTTTTTGTTTTGTTTGCTATTTATATATATATATTTATATATTCTCCATCACCCATTTTTTGTTGTTTGTTGTTTTGTTTAGAAGTTGTATGTAGGTTGATTGAGATGAGCTAGAGTTGAGTTTCAAAACCTAGACGACAGAGACGGTTCTTGAGATCTGGTGTGTTGGATTCGTCACAATCTCCATTCTATACATTCGAAAGACTTAAAATATGGCCCTAAGAAAACGATCAAGATCTAGATGTGTGCTACTGCAACAAAAATTCACTTCAACGTTCCTCCTACATCAGGCCACCACGGGTAGCATGAAAAATGTGCATTAATCAGCAAATTCCAGCACCAACCTCCACAGCAGCAGCAGCAGCCGTACTCCGATCGTGACGCGCTAGCTCATTTAATGGACGACATAAAATTCCCTATCACGACATTGACTCCGGAGAGTGTCACTGCCGACCACGACCGCGACCTCCACCATCGGTGTCCGGAAGCCTCCGTAACCTTCGCAACAAACCGTAACTTTTGAGGCAATAAAACACTCTCAGACGCTGCGGAACGCACGGAAACGACATAACCGCTACCTCACAGGCGCTTAACGGCGCCCGAAGGAAGTGCCGCAGCGTTGGATATATCGAGAAAAAGAGCGTTCTTAAACCACTTTATGCGGGCTTCTCGAGTTTTCAACCCCCACCTTTCGATCTGATAACCAGCGGCTGTCCAAGCGAAACCCTCGCGCTTGATGATCGCAGCAATTACGTACGAAAACTAGACGGAAGCTCTCCCGACGTTACGGAGTCATCTCCGCTCGCTATCGCACCGTTCGCTAGTGCCATCGAGACGCGTTTTAATTGCTCCGTCAGCAAGTTCATTTTTCAACAGATGAAGTAAACAGCCTGGAGAAGAGCTAGAGTCGAGTTTCAAAACCTAGACGACAGAGATGGTTCTTGAGATCTGTTGTGTTGGATTCGTCACAATCTCCATTCTATACATTCGAAAGACTCAAAATATGACCCTAAGAAAACGGTCAAGATCTAGATGTGTGCTACTGCAACAAAAATTCACTTCAACGTTCCTCCTACATCAGGCCACCACGGGTAGCATGAAAAATGTGCATTAATCAGCAAATTCCAGCACCAACCTCCACAGCAGCAGCAGCAGCCGTACTCCGATCGTGACGCGCTAGCTCATTTAATGGACGACATAAAATTCCCTATCACGACATTGACTCCGGAGAGTGTCACTGCCGACCACGACCGCGACCTCCACCATCGGTGTCCGGAAGCCTCCGTAACCTTCGCAACAAACCGTAACTTTTGAGGCAATAAAACACTCTCAGACGCTGCGGAACGCACGGAAACGACATAACCGCTACCTCACAGGCGCTTAACGGCGCCCGAAGGAAGTGCCGCAGCGTTGGATATATCGAGAAAAAGAGCGTTCTTAAACCACTTTATGCGGGCTTCTCGAGTTTTCAACCCCCACCTTTCGATCTGATAACCAGCGGCTGTCCAAGCGAAACCCTCGCGCTTGATGATCGCAGCAATTACGTACGAAAACTAGACGGAAGCTCTCCCGACGTTACGGAGTCATCTCCGCTCGCTATCGCACCGTTCGCTAGTGCCATCGAGACGCGTTTTAATCGATATTGGCAGCGTTTATGAACGGATGCCCCCGTCCCGGTTGCTACCACTCGTTACGCTACCAGCCCACGGTATTCCGCATTTGGCTGAACGACACTAAATTAGTGATCGTAATCGTTTCCATCGCAAGTTTTGTATAGTGTGGGATTCGACGGCTTACGCATCAAATCGCCATCGGCTACCCAATGCGCCCGGGCCCAACTACTGTGAGTGTTGATGACCTGCGAAACCCGTTTCGCTAGCTGCCGGTTTTCCTACGCCCGAGCCACCAGCGCTAACCACCGCAGGGTGATGTCCGATCCGGGTGCCGTGGGTTGAAAGAGATGCGACCACGAGTTAAGGATCTGTCCACCTCCACAAAACTACATCCGGCGCACCGAGCCGTACCATCGTTAAAGGATAGACCGGACCCGTCGGAAGCGTTACGTCAAACATTAGCGGATGCTACACGCTTGAAGTTGATCTAAAAAAAAAATGTGCGCCTCTTTAACCTTCATCCCTCATTAACCGCGCGCGAGCGTTCTAATTGATTCCGCGCGCAGACATCGACGATCTGCGCTCAGTGGGAGTTTGTACCGAAATGCAAGCTCCTATCCTTCTGCCATCGACGAACTTCCGACCCCCGTTGATCGGCAAGACCCATGCGGCGTTGGCAGGTTGCAGCACGTCCCCGGTGTCAGGATGTGGCTGCCTGTTTCGGGCTACCGGAATGGAGGCGCGCGATCGCCATACTTCAATTGCGCGGGCCCGCAATCGGTAGCCGGAATCGGTGCAGCTGTGCGATCCTATAAATCGCCGAACACCCGAAACCACCGGAACAGTGGGGCTGATGTATTAATTGAAATTTATTGCCCCAAAGCCGGTGGGTGGGAAATTAAGTTGCAGTTAATTTATGTCAGATTTTCAACCCCGGGGATGCCATCGCGGGGTGTTCTGTTGTTGCTCGCAATGGCAACCAGCCCCTGTGGGCTTCTGTTGGGGCATCGTGCACTGCTTCCTGTGATGAGGATCTTAAATGTTTCCGATGTTTTTTTTTTCTTGCTGCCACCATTTATAATTCGCTATGCATTCGCTTTTCACGCCCACGTCCTGCTGCTGGCTTGTTGAACAAATGACATACTAATTCCGGTTCGATTTATGTGTTGCACCGGGGAAAACAAACAACAAGAAACCAATGTTTCCTTCTTATTCGAAGCGATTGCTCCACTTCATCAAAGGTGGCAGAGCTCTAGAGCTTTCGCTATGGTTACTGTGGTTTATGTGGAGTATGAATCACAGAATTACAGAGACGTTATTTCGTGAATGAAACGTAGGCAACATTTAAGTTCTTCAAACATCGCCGTGGATATTTAGGACAATTAGTTGTTTCAGTATTTAGGGAAGAATTTCGGTATTTCAAGGATGATCCAGTGTTGCCGCAACAACCACGAAGAAGCCAATTTCTTGTTAAATTGATATTCAATGATATTCAAATATTCAATATATTCAAATATTCACTAAGTCTAATAGACCTTTTCCAATATATTTGCTCAGTCATACTAGGCACGAACGTTCATGATAGCGCCCATTATCTTCCCTGTACGACTGTTATTCGATCTTGCTCTACCGTACACCGCGCACCATTCGTTCCAGCGCAGATCAGCAAGCTTCAGCGAACTGAACTTTACGCTCACTTACGTAAAAACCCTTCCTCGAGCCGCGCCACACGAGACTTCAAACCCGAGGCCGACCCTCGAAATAAAGAAAAACGTTTAGACATTTGTCACAAAACCAACGCGCCACGGCACGGCGACTGCGACTGACGTACGAAAAGTCGCTTACTTAACACACCGTGATTCGTAGGACAAAGAAACGCCACAACCGAGACGACGACGACGACGACTCAGACACTGCTGACCTTCCACGTGACGTAAGGGTGTGCGTTTTTTTCGTTATGGGTGGGAGGGTGCGCGTGAGGGAGAAGGAAGGATCATAATGCGAAATCATAATGCATCTTTAATATGTATAAAAAACGGAAGTAAAAACAGGACAAGCAAAAGCAATCCGCCGAAAACTAGATCAGTATGCTCGATTGTTGTTACCGTTCATTGTTCTATCCATATGGATTGATCTGTCCGTTGAGTTGGTTGGTGGTGTGGGGGGAATAAAAAAGAAAAGAAAGAAAGAAAAATACGAAAACAGATGATGGTGATTTGTTTTCACATTGAGCGTTTTTGCTGGTTTTGTTTTTTTGATTGTTTTTTTTTTGTGTTGAACATAATTAATTGAAGAAAAAAAACAGGCAAACAATACGGGACTCTATTTACCGGGCCAGGATTCCGAAAATTAGACACATGAAAGCCAAAACAGCACCAAATACAGCGAAGAATTAGCATAGTGCAAAACTACCAAATTTTGTTGCAAACAATAAAGCAAGGAAGTGATGATGGAAAAAGATATGTAAATCGAACCGTGTAAACATACGTTTACGGGCCGAAAAAGAAAGAGGGGAAAAAGGGGAGAGGAATATCGTAGAAAGTGCACGACTAGCAGATGAAGAGATGATTACAGAACTAGCAAATGTCAACACAGGGTTAGGTCAACGTGCGTGCGCGAATGCTACGGATTGTGGTGGTTATTTGTTGTTCATCTTTTAATTTTGCGTCTGTGTGTGTGTGTGTGCGTCTGGTTGGTTAATGTATTGTACACCGGCCACTCCTCACCAAAGGGTACCGCGAATGCAGTGTGTGTGTGTGTGTTTTCACTTTACTGAGGCAAAAAAGACAGCGCCCCGAAGCAGGTGATCGCAGCGGCATTCGTTTGCCCCAGGTTCGTTCGTTTCGCGCTCATTTCACTCACTAGTGCGTTTAGTTTGGTTTTTTGCTCTGGTGTTGCGTATAAGTATACTCTATCTCGCCATCACGCTCTCTTTCTCCCTCTCTGTGTGTTTGTTTGTATGTTTGTTTTCGTTTTCTTTTTTCTGTTTTTGTTTTGTTTGCTATTTATATATATATATTTATATATTCTCCATCACCCATTTTTTGTTGTTTGTTGTTTTGTTTAGAAGTTGTATGTAGGTTGATTGGTTGTTGGGTTGTTGAGTTTTACTTGAGTTGTTTCTATATGTGTGTGTGGTCGTGTATATAGGTATGTGTTTTTTTTGCAAAGGAATGAGTGTACATCGAAGAGGTTGGTTTTGTTTTGTCAAATTGGTGCTTACCGCCAAATACATTGACTGCATCTGTGATGGAAGAAATGGGAAAAGGAGAGAAACGAAAGAAAAATCATTAATTCAGCACTATTATCAACGGGAACAAATTGTATTGAAAACAAAAGCTCAGCGACAAAGGTGTAAAGCTAGCCAAAACAGTTCCGTGCCGTGGTTCCCAGGAATGGGAGAAATCACACCAATTATTGCATCTACCACCGACGGTGGCCGATCAAGTTACGGCCATTCAAACGACGCCCTAAACGACACGGCCGCAAAACATAGAACAGGCAAACCGACTGCGCCACGCCACCGCGGCGATCACGACTGTCGGAAGCCATCAAGAAGCGTGAGAAAAGATCCATCTTTGCGTCGGGCCAAGCAAACGAGTCACGCAAGAAATCCATTCTCCGCGAGATGAGTTACAACGCGTCACAACCGGGAACCGCGTCAAGGTGGGACAATTTTTGTAACACCTTTAAAACTTCCAACACACATCTTTACACACCGAAATAAAACACAAGGCGCACGTCAAAGCATCTGCTGCCAGCAACACGAAACAACGAATGCGGAATAGAATTGTTTTATGTTAATCAGACGTGTTTTGTCCCCCCCTGTGTTGGCCTTCTTCTCGCCTTTGGAAGAGGTTTTGCTCTCTCCCCCGGAAAGTGGACTGGAGTCTGACATACGATACGTTCGGTCGTAACTTATCAAACCGGTGCGTTTTATTACTCTATTTCGTGCCGCTCCGGGCCCGATTCCGATCGCCTGCCCGATGCCACCTAGTTCGCCAGAATCCCCCAGAAACCGGGCCCCGTGACCGTGATGAATGAATCCCGAATGAATGGACCATCGATGGGCAATATCGCCTCAATGGGTGTCGCTGCACAACACAAACACCGTGCTTACGGGCTTAGATTATTGGCCCGGGGTGGGATTCGTTGTTTAATCGACGGCGACCGAAGTGTCAAACCGGGCAGCAGCTCACCTCGCCCCGGCCAAATATTAACCTCAAACAAACGAACCGGCGGACAAGTGCCGACACGCCGGTACGGTAATGGTGTAAGGTCATAAAGCCTATGGGGCGCTGATAAGACAACCGCACTCGTAGATAACCTCTCGGTTGCATTTGAAGTTTACCGCCCGGGCTGCGAAGAAGCGGAGATGAGAAGTCGTTAAACGGAGGGGGCTTTATATGAGCATCTAACTACCGGGAGCGATGTGTCAATAGTCGGGTTTGCAGTTTGGGCACGCAACGACCACGTGTTTTTGAAAATTGCACTGTTTATCTAAATTGCTGCCCGGGCGAAGCCCGTGTACTACGCGGTGGGTAAATATTTGGACGATATTCGGACGGCCCGCAGTTTCGGAGCGCTGCCGGACTTGCGGCTGTGTCTGAAACCTTCGTATGAAGTACACAGGGGCACTGAGGTCGCACGTTTGCGCATACAAAACAATCGAGAATGAAATATGAACTGCTCCGTCAGCAGGTCCATTTTTCAACAGATGAAGTAAACAGCCCGGAGATGAGCTAGAGTTGAGTTTCAAAACCTAGACGACAGCAGGTCCATTTTTCAACAGATGAAGTAAACAGCCCGGAGATGAGCTAGAGTTGAGTTTCAAAACCTAGACGACAGAGACGGTTCTTGAGATCTGGTGTGTTGGATTCGTCACAATCTCCATTCTATACATTCGAAAGACTTAAAATATGGCCCTAAGAAAACGATCAAGATCTAGATGTGTGCTACTGCAACAAAAATTCACTTCAACGTTCCTCCTACATCAGGCCACCACGGGTAGCATGAAAAATGTGCATTAATCAGCAAATTCCAGCACCAACCTCCACAGCAGCAGCAGCAGCCGTACTCCGATCGTGACGCGCTAGCTCATTTAATGGACGACATAAAATTCCCTATCACGACATTGACTCCGGAGAGTGTCACTGTCGACCACGACCGCGACCTCCACCATCGGTGTCCGGAAGCCTCCGTAACCTTCGCAACAAACCGTAACTTTTGAGGCAATAAAACACTCTCAGACGCTGCGGAACGCACGGAAACGACATAACCGCTACCTCGCAGGCGCTTAACGGCGCCCGAAGGAAGTGCCGCAGCGTTGGATATATCGAGAAAAAGAGCGTTCTTAAACTACTTTATGCGGGCTTCTCGAGTTTTCGACCCCCACCTTTCGATCTGATAACCAGCGGCTGTCTAAACGAAACCCTCGCGCTTGATGATCGCAGCAATTACGTACGGAAACTGGACGGAAGCTCTCCCGACGTTACGGAGTCATCTCCGCTCGCTATCGCACCGTTCGCTAGTGCCATCGAGACGCGTTTTAATCGATATTGGCAGCGTTTATGAACGGATGCCTCCGTCCCGGTTGCTACCACTCGTTACGCTACCAGCCCACGGTATTCCGCATTTGGCTGAACGACACTAAATTAGTGACCGTAATCGTTTCCATCGCAAGTTTTGTATAGTGTGGGATTCGACGGCTTACGCATCAAATCGCCATCGGCTACCCAAAGCGCCCGGGCCCAACTACTGTGAGTGTTGATGACCTGCGAAACCCGTTTCGCTAGCTGCCGGTTTTCCTACGCCCGAGCCACCAGCGCTAACTACCGCAGGGTGATGTCCGATCCGGGTGTCGTGGGTTGAAAGAGATGCGACCACGAGTTAAGGATCTGTCCACCTCCACAAAACTACATCCGGCGCACTGAGCCGTACCATCGTTAAAGGATAGACCAGACCCGTCGGAAGCGTTAAGTCAAACATTAGCGGATGCTACACGCTTGAAGTCGGCCTAAGAGGAACAAAATTATGTGCGCCTCTTTAACCTTCATCCCTCATTAACTGCGCGCGAGCGTTCTAATTGATTCCGCGCGCAGACATCGACGATCTGCGCTCAGTGGGAGTTTGTACCGAAATGCAAGCTCCTATCCTTCTGCCATCGACGAACTTCCGACCCCCGTTGATCGGCAAGACCCATGCGGCGTTGGCAGGTTGCAGCACGTCCCCGGTGTCAGGATGTGGCTGCCTGTTTCGGGCTACCGGAATGGAGGCGCGCGATCGCCATACTTCAATTGCGCGGGCCCGCAATCGGTAGCCGGAATCGGTGCAGCTGTGCGATCCTATAAATCGCCGAACACCCGAAACCACCGGAACAGTGGGGCTGATGTATTAATTGAAATTTATTGCCCCAAAGCCGGTGGGTGGGAAATTAAGTTGCAGTTAATTTATGTCAGATTTTCAACCCCGGGGATGCCATCGCGGGGTGTTCTGTTGTTGCTCGCAATGGCAACCAGCCCCTGTGGGCTTCTGTTGGGGCATCGTGCACTGCTTCCTGTGATGAGGATCTTAAATGTTTCCGATGTTTTTTTTTTCTTGCTGCCACCATTTATAATTCGCTATGCATTCGCTTTTCACGCCCACGTCCTGCTGCTGGCTTGTTGAACAAATGACATACTAATTCCGGTTCGATTTATGTGTTGCACCGGGGAAAACAAACAACAAGAAACCAATGTTTCCTTCTTATTCGAAGCGATTGCTCCACTTCATCAAAGGTGGCAGAGCTCTAGCGCTTTCGCTGTGGTTGCTGTGGTTTATGTGCAGTATGAATCACAGAATTACAGAGATGTTATTTCGTGGATGAAATGTAGGCAACATTTAGGTTCTTCAAACATCGAGGTGGATATTTAGGACAATTAGTTGTGTCAGTATTTAGGGAAGTATTTCGGTATTTCAAGGATGATCCAGTGTTGCCCCAACAACCACGAAAAAACCAATTTAACAAGAACAATGATATTCATATATTCACTAAGTCTAATAGACCTTTTCCAATATATTTGCTCAGTCATACTAGGCACGAACGTTCATGATAGCGCCCATTATCTTCCCTGTACGACTGTTATTCGATCTTGCTCTACCGTACACCGCGCACCATTCGTTCCAGCGCAGATCAGCAAGCTTCAGCGAACTGAACTTTACGCTCACTTACGTAAAAACCCTTCCTCGAGCCGCGCCACACGAGACTTCAAACCCGAGGCCGACCCTCGAAATAAAGAAAAACGTTTAGACATTTGTCACAAAACCAACGCGCCACGGCACGGCGACTGCGACTGACGTACGAAAAGTCGCTTACTTAACACACCGTGATCCGTAGGACAAAGAAACGCCACAACTGAGACGACGACGACGACGACGACTCAGACACTGCTGACCTTCCACGTGACGTAAGGGTGTGCGGGTTGCCTGTCTCTGTGTGTTTGTGGCCATTTTTCTCTAGCTCATTTGCCTGGTGGAAGGATCATGCCTGCTCTAATGGCACTTGTACCGCGTAAGTTGGAGAGAATGTTTCACGGATGTCGGTAGTTATTATCAGCGTTTACGGCGGATCAATATAAAGTCATCCTTTCAATGTTTGAAATTCTGAAAGATATTCTTCCGAACAAATAGCACAAGTTCGTAACAACCACAAGACTGAATGGAAGGGCAACCGATTCGTCTCACTCGTCGCGGGATGTGATCCCGATGATTTATTGACGTTCTCGGCTCGACTTCATTCACCAAACACTCTCGAAAATCTCAATTCAGAAGCCTCTCAGGAATGCTTCACTTTCCATAACCAACAGCAGAAAAAGGATATGAAAAATGAACGCATTCTCCAAACGCCTGAGGTGAGTGTGATGATGGCGCAGATTCGTTGCACAACGGCTGCATTCCAGACTTGTATGCCCGGGGTTTTCTGTTCCACCCAGTGCACCATTCATACCGAGCGCATCCTGCGAAAGGACAATCGAATGCCGCCTTTCTTCGGAATCACTCCAGCGCAGTGCGGGTGAAGTGGCAAGATACATCTCGAGCGACGTCCTGGAGACGTCATCACTTGCCGGCCGACTTAGCTTCGATCGGGTACAGCGATCGGGAATCGGGTTCGAGTGCGTCGGCACTTGAGGCCTCCTCCGGTGGGAAATGGACATGATAAATGAATCAGGTGACTCGACAAATATAGGATAGGGCAGTCTCTGGAACATCGAGTGAACGAGGCTGCGCAAAACAAAGAAAACAACTCTATTCTTTCGGAGCACCAAAACTTGTAACCGATCCGCTCTGTTTGGTCAGAATCGGATACACAATTCGAGCTGCGTTTCGTTTCGTGCAAGAAATAGACACACACTAAAACTGTGTCAGCCTAGCTCCAGCCCGGCGCATCCCACGCGCCCTAGCACCGTGCGCGCATAAATCTCCCGCCAACCGAGCCAACCCCGATCGGCCCAAAAAACCCATCAGCATCACCATCGGTGCCAATTTCGGTGCGCCGGTTGCGCCTCATAAATTAACTGGTCGAATTTTGGAGCACGAAAAAGATGACTAAAGTCACTCACCGAAGCGATTTTTACGACATCCGCACACCGTGGCCAGGCATACGCCAGGGCATTAACGGGAAAAAACGAAACCGCGGACGAAACTGGTTCGACCGGACGCCGGACCGCGGGTTTTCGCCGGATCGCGGTTCATCAAAGCGGAAGTAATGTGTGTGTGTGCATGTTTGTGTGGGGAGGCCACAGTGAGACAGTGGGACGACCGGCTGGTGACCGTGGTCGTGGCCGTCGGACATGTCGCATCGACGTTTGATCTGTGCCGTCAATTCGCGATCGCCCTCGCTCGCTCTGTCCCTCGCGCGCCTTCAACCGATTCCTTATCGCAGTCTACACCAGTGTGCACGGCCAGTAACTACCGATTGGCGAAAAGGCGTCTCAGGTTGAACAGCAAGAGCCACCAACAAGCAGCAACAGAAAAGTCCCCGAGACAAGTTTTATATAGAGCCGTTTTCTTTGTTGTTTGCTTCGGAGCTAAACAACCGTCAGACAACTGTCCGCCTAATTGAGGGAACATGTCGCGTAACATTGGTTTACAGGGGTAACGACCATGTTGTAATGAGTACAACGGGGCGATGGCGGAGTGACGACGACTCATCAAACATCCCGCCAGAGATATGGCTCCCACGTTTGACTGTTTCCAACTAACTTGGGCAGGTACGCATGGGTAGACAGACAAATGGAGCGCTTTGGACGTGACAGCTTTTCTGTGTGTTTATATTTTTTTCAAGATTTTTTTATAACTTGTTTTCTAAATAAACATCTAACTCTCGATAAGCCAATACGTATTAAATTGAACTAAATGCGACACAGTCGACTCCCAACCACACCACCGGAAACGGCGATGACGATCGCCATTATGCTTCCTTTGGCTACCGTTTGGCTGCTTCGCCCGTTCTTTCCCATGCTACCGGTATTACACTTTCGTTCACCGCGTTCATTGGGCGTTCAGTGTGTGTGTGTGTGTGTGTGTGTGTGTGTGTGTGAGGGAGGTGGGGAGACCAAAGAGCGCGGCTGGTGGAAAGTGGAGAGATGATGCCCCCTTCGAGAAGAAAAAAGAGATTAACGAAGAAAACAAACTGCGCACACCGGTAGCAAGCAGCTACTGGTTTTCTCGCTCTCTTCCTGCGCCCCTGCACTCTATCTCTCTCTATCACCATCTCTTTCTGTCTCTCTTTCGCCGGAACGTCGTTTGCGTAAAACCGGTAGCCATTTGCTACCGTTCACGAAACGGAAAAAGAAAGATGGAAGCAATCAAATGGGCGCGCGCGCGCGTGCGCGCACACGAGCGTAAGCTGTAGTTTTTCGTGCTCTTTTTCTTCGCTACTGCCCGGTAGCAAATGGAGACCGTATTCCCGTGGCTCGTTCGAGAGTTGGCGATCGTTTGAACCGTGCTCGAGTGAATGAGTAGTTTTTCGTGCTCTTTTTCTTCGCTACTGCCCGGTAGCAAATGGAGACCGTATTCCCGTGGCTCGTTCGAGAGTTGGCGATCGTTTGAACCGTGCTCGAGTGAATGCCGCGTTTGCCTGCGGGCTCGTTGAAAAGCCGTCGGCTGTTTGGTGTTGCGGGTTGAAAAAGTGTTTTCACGATTGAAACGAAGGAAAGCGGTTTTTAAAACAAGCATTTATGCAACTTACCTTCTCGTTGATCTCTCTCCGTGGGGTTTAACGTCGAGTTCTGTCTCACTCGCGAAGTCGTTCGATAAAACGCACAACCAAAATTTTCACACAACTTCTTGCGTCATGCGTTCCGCAACGCCTGTCTGGATCTGATGCCAACTGCACAACGGATCACTAGACGGGTCGTCTGTTTGCGTGTGCGTAAAGACGGTTGAGAAGAACCAGCTGTCACCGTTTTTTTCTTTTCTTTTCGTTTCCTCTGTCTAGGCCTAGTTTGGTGTTGCCTGCGCAATTTCAACTAAACTTTTTCGCCCAGCTCGGTTCACTTTCACTGCGCCCGCGTAGGCGAGAAAAATCACACCGAAAACTCGTCACACTGCGCTATGTGCTGCACCGAAAACTGCACCGAAAACTGCGCGCGTATAGTACTAGCGGACACAACGACGACGATGTTTTTTTCCTTCTGCTGCTGCTGCTGCTGCTGCTGCTGCCTTTCTGTGCGTTCAACTCTCTCTCGTCGGCGCTCGGAGTAGCTCGTGCTGAAGCGTTCTCGTTCGATCGAGTTCGAATGATCGTTTAACGCGTCCGTGTCGGCGCGGGTATATCGATAGGTCTCCCGG
>LULB01061235.1:0-11751 GCA_002091845.1 Anopheles cracens | reverse complement strand
CGAACGGGGGAAACAAGATAAATGATTAAATGAATATTAAATGAAATATCAATTTCGAAAAACACAATAATTTTCCATAATTAATTCGTAACAATGTATCAAACACACTGCTCCCATTTAACGAAACAACCTGCCCTTTTGTCTCATAATAGATTAGTTAGCAGACACTTTTTGTGGCTCGTGCCCTTTTGTCACTCGTGCTTCGGTGGAGGGCGATTTATACTTCACCCACCCGACCACAATACATAAGGCTCCTTTCGTGCTTTATCGATGCACCGGAGCGTTCTCGATTCGACAGCGCACTCAGCAACTCTGTGTGCGCCTGTGTGTGTGTGTAAATGTGTTCGGTTGAAATTAATTATGCATTCCATTGCTGCTTTTTTTTTGTCACTGCGGCCATCTAAATTAATAAAGGAATGGTGACGGTAAATTTTTCATTGACCGTATTGTTGTGGATGTTGGACAATAATCAATTTTGAAATTGATGGACGGCGGTGCGTTGTATGCTGTGTACTTAGAGGCGAAGGTTTGAGTTAGTGGCATACTTAAAAATTCATACGCACTTCTGTACAATAGATTTCGGCTTTTATATACCATTGGGACCCGACAGTTTTCGGTTTGAATATATATGACGGAAACAAACTGATTGTTGCTGGATACAAATCAACTTAACAAATGGATAAAAAGGCCGCATACTATATCCTAAAAGAGCTTTTATGCTTATAGATATAGGATAATCAGAGAGCTTTGCGCTTCGGAAGCTGAAACTAGCTGACGACGGATTAGCCTAAAAACCCGTTCACATGATGGCATCCAGGCTTCCAAATTCCGGCATCCAGGCGTCCATCTCCAAAATAACGCATTTATTTGTTTTTGTTCACTTTTATCGCTGAATATACCAAAGGAACGTACAAAAACAGTAAAATACGATATCCTTGCTTCGAATAACAATGTTTGTTTACAAATCAGCTCAAAATGTTTGTTTACATCGAGTTGCGCTTGAGTTGCGCTTAAGTTGCACCTTACAAACTCAAACACGATTTGACAACGAACTCGACAACTGACAGCCTTCGCGCATGCTGTCAGTTTCCGAGTTTCGCTTCATGTAAATGGGCTTTAATGTGCGATCAAAGAATAAAAATATCCTTAACAAGAATACATTAATTTTCTATTTTTCGGTTCATTCATTATGGTTCATTTACACAATAGTGTATTTTGTTTCAAATTTATAACCATAACTTTATATTTATATAAAATTCAAACGATTTTATGTGAACTGTATGTTATATAGTGCGTCCAAAAGTTAACGGGATTGACGAACGGGGGAAACAAGATAAATGATTAAATGAATATTAAATGAAATATCAATTTCGAAAAACACAATAATTTTCCATAATAAACTCATAACAATGTATCAAACACACTGCTCCCATTTAACGAAACAACCTGCCCTTTTGTCTCATAATAGATTAGTTAGCAGACACTTTTTGTGGCTCGTGCCCTTTTGTCACTCTTGCTTCGGTGGAGGGCGATTTATTCTTCACCCACCCGACCACAATACATAAGGCTCCTTTCGTGCTTTATCGATGCACCGGAGCGTTCTCGATTCGACAGCGCACTTCTGCGGAATTGATAAATCTTTCAGCCGTGAACAGTGCTTTTCCGAGCGCAGAGCGGAGTTTTTGTCACTGCGGCCATCTAAATTAATAAAGGAATGGTGACGGTAAATTTTTCATTGACCGTATTGTTGTGGATGTTGGACAATAATCAATTTTGAAATTGATGGACGGCGGTGCGTTGTATGCTGTGTACTTAGAGGCGGTTTGAGAAGAGGAAGGTTTGAGGAAGGTTTGAGTTAGTGGCATACTTAAAAATTCATACGCACTTCTGTACAATAGATTTCGGCTTTTATATACCATTGGGACCCGACAGTTTTCGGTTTGAATATACATGACGGAAACAAACTGATCGTTGTTGGATACAAAACGACTTTACAAATGGATAAAAAGGCCGCATACTATATCCTAAAAGAGCTTTTATGCTTATAGATATAGGATAATCAGAGAGCTTTGCGCTTCGGAAGCTGAAACTAGCTGACGACGGATTAGCCTAAAAACCCGTTCACATGATGGCATCCAGGCTTCCAAATTCCGAGTTCTGCGCTTGGTGGGAGGAGAAAAGCACGCTGTGTGTACATGTTTATGTGTTTGTCTGTCCTCCTTTGGGTTTCTCATCAATCTTCGGTAGCCATTAATTAGACCCGGAGCGGGTGACAGTGGCGAGAAAGAACACCCCATCGGCTCGCCACGGCCGGAAGCGGGCCCGAGGTACGAGGAGTTTCGTCTGGCGGAAGTCGCTTCTGACGGAGGGTGGTTTGTTTGATTGAAAAGATTGTCCTGCCGAGCGGAAGAACGAGAGAGAAAGAGATATCGGTGTGCGGAAGAGAGAGAGAGACAGACTAATCCAAAAATTTCCAGCAGCCATAAACTGGAGATTCGGACCATTTGATGGCTTCATACCGGCACACAAAGCACACTGTGGAAAAGGGCACCCTTATCAGACACAGATCCTTTTTTGAAAAAAGCTCACCAAATAACAACAACAACAGTAGAAAAAAAAACGCATTATCCCATAAAATAAGTCTCACGCCGGACCGGGGGCTGTGGGCTTACGCATGGCTTCAAATGTCACAATAATGACGGGTTTGTCAATGTCATGGTGTGTATAAATTGTGTATTTCGGTAATACTGCTAAGTGCTGCCGAAAGTGGAACACGACCGCCGGCCGGATGTCGCCTTTTGTTTGTCTAATCATCGGTTCCCGGTTCCGGCCCGGTCCGCCCCGGGAAAGGGTTATTGTTTTACGGGGGATAACAACGCCTTTTCATCGACGGAAGGTGGAAGGTCATCCCGATTTAGGTCATGAATGCGCACCGGCGGGTGGTAGTTCTGCGGAATTGATAAATCTTTCAGCCGTGAACAGTGCTTTTCCGAGCGCAGAGCGGAGTTTTTGTCACTGCGGCCATCTAAATTAATAAAGGAATGGTGACGGTAAATTTTTCATTGACCGTATTGTTGTGGATGTTGGACAATAATCAATTTTGAAATTGATGGACGGCGGTGCGTTGTATGCTGTGTACTTAGAGGCGGTTTGAGAAGAGGAAGGTTTGAGGAAGGTTTGAGTTAGTGGCATACTTAAAAATTCATACGCACTTCTGTACAATAGATTTCGGCTTTTATATACCATTGGGACCCGACAGTTTTCGGTTTGAATATACATGACGGAAACAAACTGATCGTTGTTGGATACAAAACGACTTTACAAATGGATAAAAAGGCCGCATACTATATCCTAAAAGAGCTTTTATGCTTATAGATATAGGATAATCAGAGAGCTTTGCGCTTCGGAAGCTGAAACTAGCTGACGACGGATTAGCCTAAAAACCCGTTCACATGATGGCATCCAGGCTTCCAAATTCCGGCATCCAGGCGTCCAACTCCAAAATAACGCATTTATTTGTTTTTGTTCACTTTTATCGCTGAATATACCAAAGGAACACACACACAACAACAACAACACGGTGCACTTGCACTTATGAATTACGATGTGGTCGTGGCAGCGTTAGTGGAGCAATATTTATTTGCAGAATTTATGCCCACATCATCTGCAGCTAGTGCTGCATGGGAGGACAGGAAGACAAATGTGTAGCGTAGCTTGTTGTGTCGTCGCTGGTAGTACGCCGTTGCTGGCAAGAGCAAGATGGACGGACGGAGTGTACCGGCGAAGGCGACACGGAGGGGTTTGTTTGTTGCGTGAATCATGTTGTCTCGAATCTTCATTTTATCAAACCTTGTCTTGTCGTAAAATAAGACCAGAGCGGTTGGATCGTGGAGGTGGTGTAATGAATTGCAAACTCTGTCAGTGATATCTGAATCTAGGTTAATACATTTTCCCACTAATCAATGGTTGCATCTACACACTTGTGAGATTGATTAAAATTGACTCAAGCTTGAAGTATCCCTTGTGGTGTCATTAAAGCATTTTAGGGCGTCACATGATCTACACAATTCGAATAACTAACTTTAGACAGCTTTAATAAGATATAAACTTCGACATTTAGTTTCGAAATTTAGTAAAGTAGTCTCGATTCTTGTAAATTAATATTATTTCAAAGACAATGCACATACTGAAATATGCAAGACAAGCCATCCATCTTTTTAAGAAAAACAAAATACAACAGCGGCGCTGTGGTAGCCATCGAATAAGACATACACAAACCTGTAGAGATATTTATGAGGATACACCATTGCAACAAACCAGTTTTTGTGACTGTCACAGCGATTCTTCGTAAAAAAATGCTCTACATTTTGTGGAATTTAAATTAAATCTAAAAATAGTATATTAATGCAGGGTTTTGGGATTTTTCATTTATACAACCGATCACGGACTCCGGACTTGGACTTGTTGGTTCGCTGGCCGAGCGTATTTTAAAAGTGAATGTATTTCATGCAGCATTCAATGTTATTGAATGTCAATGTCGTGGAAATGCTATGTTCCTCGAATAAATAGAGTTGAACTATAATTATTAATCAAGGTGGCAAGCATACGCTTGCGATATGTAAGACATGGCAATAACTTGAAATCAAACCGTTTATGAAAATTGCCTATAAAACGTAAGAATGTCCTTATTTTTCTAGCCCCAAGTTCATCCGACATTTTTTTAATGATACACACAAATTAATTTTCATAGAATGTATTTATTTTCCCACAAAATCTTACAAGAATTAGAAAGTATAGTTAGTTTAATGCATGATTTACGAAAATTTACTTAGTTTGTCAGATAACATTTTGTCCATTAAATCGGATTTATAGTTTAATTTGTTTTTGCAACACTGTCACAGTGCGAACTGCTGGAAAATGGCCGCATATTCCGAAATTCCACCACCACGATCGCTGTCCCGCAATCGTGGCGACCATCCGAGGTGACAGCTCAATTCCCAGCACAATTACGAACTAATCATCACGGACGCACCCCATCCCGGGGGCCAAGTGCATATTGAATTCATTACAGGCTGCCGGGTTCGGTCAGCAGCTCGGCAAATTCAATCCATCCTTATTGAGTCCCGGACGCGCGAGTCCTCTGGAGCATTGCACTCGGCCCCGCCGGTGGAAGCTATTTTCAGCATCAATTATGTTTCAATAATTGCTGGAAAATTCCCTGCTGTGCCATTCGTCCCAACCACCACTCTCGGTTGGTCCATGTTTGGCACAACTTCACTTTCATCTGCTCACAAAAGCGCGCACACGAGCGAACGCGCGCGCGTGCCTCTAGTAGCGTGAATGCGAAATGAATATGTAAATGGTGTCTGCGATGCTGCGGGGAAAGGGCAAATGTGTGACGGTTGCGACCGCATAGCGATGTGGCGGATACCTGCGAGGGAAGAGAAACACCGAGCCGAAGCTGCTGACGGTGACAGAATTCACAACATTCGCACAAACCATTCGGCGAGGAGGAACGTTTTTTTATCGAGATTTCTTCTCCAACTTCACAGTGGCCCCGTTTTTCTTGTGCGGAAAAGTAACGACACAAGCTGCGTTGCCCATGCTGTAGGAGGTGGCGGAAAAGAGATTGGGTCACAATGTGCAAAGTGGAAAGTGTGCAGAGTAAGATTTAAAAAGGTTTCGAGCGCCGCAAGGCACGTTATTTGAGTGAAAAGCATTTCCATCGGAGATATTACCGGTGGAAAGTTGGTCTGGAAAGGTAGACCTGAAACATTCGACGGAACAGTTTGCACACGAGCTAGCTTTAAAGATCGATGTTGGAAGCTGTGCAAAGTGAGCTGTTCCGACCTTTCTCTCTCTCTCTTTCTCTCTATCATTCACTCACTGTTCACTGAGATCTTTTACATGCTCGCCACACAACGAGGACGAAAATGGCGACAAGTTTTCGCAGCCTACTCGTTAAGTTCGGGCCGTTGAGTGAGACAATTTACATGCTATATCCATTTTCATTACATATGGAAACATAAGTGATGGCGAAAAAATCCACCATGAGTGGTATGGGTAGAAGAACTTTTTTTTTGTTATATTACGGGCTTAGCGGTATTCACAAATGACTTTGCATGTTTTTGTGAAAAAGCAAACAGTTTGGAATGTAATAAAAATTGTGGCGTGTCCAAAATTTAAACATAGGTAAAAACATAATTTAAGTATAACTTTGAAGAACTACTATTACACAACTAATGTGCCTATGTTTAAAATATATTTGATACTATAACACGCTTACAATTACATAAATTATTATTAACACGTTAATAAAGCATAATGTCATGTAAATTGCACAATCTCTAGCCCATTATGCAGATTTCATCCAACATAAATCAAACCTGCACGCCCAAACCCTTCGATCGTAAGATTTGATACGTGGTTAATAAAAATGCTGAGTTTCTTATGTGGTAATGTTTTTTTTTTATTGTTGGTAACTTACAATCGCTGTTTTATGATTTTCTTGTATCTGATTTTTTGCATCAATATTAAGCATTTTTTTATTTCTTGATTGTGTTGCAAACAGCAGCGACGGATTAGAGAGCAGAGCTTTATATTCATTAAATTTTGGATGGTATGCTACTCCTCGTAGTAATTCCTTAACTTACAGTATACAGTTGTGCTTAAATAGCAAGTCAACATGATATACCTCTAATTGGTTTCGCTGAATTCTGCCTTTGATTTACTCTGAATTCAAATTTTGAAACTAATATGCAAGCAACTTAGTGCTTACATATGGAAAAGTAATATTCCAACAAATGTATTCGATTGTAAACACCTGAAAAAGCATGTATGATACTCACCTCACCAGTATCTCCCTAGTTGAACTCAGTATGTCTACTAATCTGAGTAGACAGTCGATTAGAGAAACCTGCTTCCACCCATCGATGCTTTTCGTTGTATCGTCGATACGATTCCATTGTATCTTCCTGGAAACCGTAGTGGATATAATTGATCAAGATAAACGGTGATCCGTTTCCAACTCAATAACCGCGCCATACTGTCCCCCAAACAGTGTTCCTTCAATCGCTTCGATTCAATCGATGTGTAATCTCGCAAGATGTGTAATCGTGCAACAGCACAGCGTTTGCTTCAGCTCAATCCAGCATGACCAACGAATGCGAATCAGGCTAACCAAATCTCATTCTGCTACTGTTTGTGGGGCGACTGTTTTTCCCGCGTATTATGCTCCTGTTCGGATCGCTGGCAGGAAACTGTGTCGTTCATGAAAATTTAATTAGCCCAGCCATTGATTTATCTCGAGAGACTGCCCTGCGGGCCCGGAGTGGCGTGCACGGTGTAGCATCTCCCTTCTACGCTGGCTGTGTCGCTGTGGTGGTAATAGTAATAAAGCACCGATTAGGCCGACGGCTTTGGTGTTCCATTAGTTCTATTGACCCATTTGTCACTCGGAAGGGTGGAAGAAGCGCACGCACAAATCCGACCGCTCACGCGCTCACGGAACGCACAAAGTGTCTGGTCTTTCAATCGGAGGTGATTATTGCACTAAATTGGCCCTTCAAGTTGAACGGAAAGATTAGCTGCTAAGGAGGGCGGCAAAAAACGACTTGAGTGAAAACGATATGCTTTGAGTGTTTGCTTTGTTACGCAGTTTATGCTGTGTCGCAGCTGAGTTAGTGATTCCGTGACATAAGTATGTATTATGAAATGCATAAGAAGCTTGAAGCTGAATCTTATGACTATCATCAACAACATCCTACTGTCGCAAGTGTCGGACAATAATCTAGAAAAAAGTCAATTCTACCAGCCTGTTCCAGAAATTTCCCGTCTTGTTTTCAGCGTGCGTTATTGTGAAATGTTTGTCATTTGATCCCAACGCCAGTCCAACCCTCAATCCGGACCTTTTTTCCGGCGGAGAGCAGCGGAAGAAAACAGTTCTTGAAAGCTTTCGACATAAATTGCTCCACAAATCAGAACCTCGAAAGCGAAACCGACATGAACATAGAAAAAGTTAATGACAGTTGAGACGACAGTGACGCTCGCCGTCCGTCGTTCAGATTTCATTTAAAATGTGCCTTTTTACACGAGAAATGGAGCCAGTTGGAAATTGGGTCAGTGCCGGGGAAGGAGCGCGACAAACGAACAAACAGAACAGCTCTGCGCCCGGGTGGGCGGATGTTTCTCCAAGAAATTAATCTGACAACTTAGACATCCGCGTCCTCCATAATGCCTGCGGGAAATCCTTCCCAGGGGGGTGGGGGACTGAAGCGAAGCAAAGACGGAGCTCAAAATAATAAACCACCCCCCGGTAAAGCTGCGAAATTGACGCTTGCTAATGCCGAATTTCGGTGCAAATCCGTCCCTATTGCAATCCGATCAACGGTTTTCGCCAAGTCCTTGCCGGCCGTGTTGGCTGTCGGGTGAGAAAAATCAACAGTCGTTGCTTTTAGATGCCTTTCGGGAGTATTTTGTGTTAAAGAGATAGAGATAGACAGGCACTGGTGTTGTGCTTGTTATCTTTTCCCACGAACTGAAGAAATTAAGACACCCGTGCGAAACTCTACGCTAAGATCGATGCGGTTCGCTCGTGCGTGTCACCAATTAAGTATTCTCGACGTGTGAAACGACGTCTGCTTGAGATAATGCTCCCCGTGAGGGCCCGTCTGTGCTGGGCAGGATTCATGATTTAATTTTATCACTCAAATAAACATATCATACACCGTCATCCACCCATCGATTATGGTATAATTAAGATAATTGATGAGATTTTGAGGCCGCACTCTTCGCTCTCTTGCGGTGGTATCCATCTTTTTTTGTTGTCGTGTCTATCGATGGAAGACAGAGCGCCAGAGAGTAAATAAGAGGCGGGATCCGGGAATGGATCCGATCGCTTCTTGTGCTTTCGGAGCACGTACCAGACGTGGCAAGATTGTTAGTGATTCGCAGCCCATTCCTGAGCCGGGGGCAGAGTTATTAGACGAGCCGGAAGTTCCGCTACCAGACGTCGAGGCTCATGGTGTTGTGTATGAACTTGTTGAGCGGTAAAGATGATGGAAACTATGATGTAGTCTGATAATCTACTTGCTGCCCGATCCAGTAGCAAGGCTCGATACACTTCGAAGAAAGCTACTTTACTCACGATACTCGAGCAGAGTTGAAAGACTACAATGTATTATCAAAAGTTTGTTTTTTAATTTGGCATGATTTTTAATTGGTATCATGTCAAACTTGGAAATGTGTTGCCTTCTTGACACACAATAGTATCAGAATAGCTATTTTAAGAGATTATAGTTTATGTGTGAGCTATTCGTGGATTTTGAAGGCCTAATATTGATATCTTTAGCATGATATTTTGAGGGCATGATATCTTTAGTCATTCCATCCTTCTTATAAATATTAAGATCCTTAGCCAAATACAATAAATAACAATATACAATGGAACAAAAATTGGTTATAATTGCAACCAGAACTAGAGTAAGTAATTGGAATGAATTAATGTTCAAAACTCAAATTTTAATCAAACGAAGAGATCTATATGTTATGTTGGTTTGAAAAGTTTTCAATAATTATGTATTTTTGATCAAATAAAAATCATCCTTAAAATCGCACAATGGGGTTGTTTATGGCCATATTGAAAACACCTTAGACAATTTAGGTAATTTTTGTCCATTGTTTCATTCATAGAAATCGGAATCTAGGAATCGATAATAGATTATTTTATGCTTTACATGTGCTAGTTAGACATAATTCAATAAAAATAACTTATTTTATTATGAGCATTAATGCCGATTATCGCAGTCTTGCGCATTTTAATTCGTAGTTGAACCGTTCTTCTAACAAATTCGACAAATATGCTATAACCAATAGAGAAACATGTTATACCATAAAACAAGCAAAAGTGTATGAAGCATAATCATTCCTCACAAATGAAAATTTTCCCAAAACTGTAGATTGCCCCCGTAACAAGAGTGATGAAGTCTTCAACTCGGATCTTCAATAACTTCTCTCAGATTTCAAGACACCGTAAAGAACAATCTTCTACCCTGTTACAAGGTATTACCGCACAGCACGTATCCCGTCTTTGAGTAAAGCGAAGCGAATCGGCTCCATCACAGTTCAAATAGCACGATTTCCGGCGTTCTAATCATTTCCGTGATTAACATGCATGCGCAGGATTATACGTACTCGTCTGCGAACGACGAAACGGTGGAAAATCTCCCGCTGCTGAGCGCACCGAACCGTGGCGCGAAAGTTTTCGGCTCGCTCGCTCGCTCACACATTGCCGTCACTGCCCGGCGGGTATGATCTCGTTCGGCGGAATGTGTGTATAGGTTGCCACTTGAGTAGGCACGCAAGTTGGGGCGTAGCCGTCTCGGTGTCGGACGTTTTCCGCGGAAGCAGTGTTCCGACGGTAGATTAATATTTAATCCAAGCGCAAAAGTATGAGCGTCGGTTTTATAATAAGGGTTTCCAGGAACGATCGCGTCAAATCTGCATAGTTTCGGGAGAAAACACTGCCACTTTTTTGGGGTTAGGGAAGTGCGTTATTACCGAGCGCTGTGCTGAGTAAGTAGAATCCATCAGAAGTTTTGATTGCAAATTCTAACCTAAGTGACGCCGAAACAATGCACTATCGGTTTCCGCGAATACCATCCATTACTTGCACTTTGTTTGCCGAACCGGCTGGCTAATGGAACAGTAAAGTGCAGATAACTCCACTTCCAGGATTTCGTTCCTCCAATACGTGCCATTGAACAATCCGAATCGATCTTCAAGCGAAAGGCCGTTTGTTTTTCGTTCGGCTAATTTGAAGCGAAAACTAATGAACGAAAATCCAACAAACTGACAGCGAAAAAGCGCCAACTTCGCAACTTCGATTGCGCCGGCAGAGCAGAGCAAACAAAATGCTGGCGTAAATTTAAAATGATTGATGTAACGCTCGGCTGCAAACACCCCCGCAGCGCCGTTTCGCGGTATGAAATGTTCAATCCCACCGTCACATTTTAACACCCATCGCCCGTCCATCATCATCAACATCAATCGCAGCGGCCGTTTTATTGGCCGCGCTGAAGAAGCTGGATGGATAAAAGTGAAGTGATTTTATTGATGATTGAGTAGATTTGCGTTCGTTTCTGATGGTTGTGGTTGTGCGGTTCAAGTTTGAGAGTCCGAGCTATGCGACACGTCGAACAGGCGATTTATGATCATGCAAATTACGCTTTGTTTGACCTTTTAAATAATGGACAAACGGCTTACGGAGACTGTTGAATGTTCGCCTTGCGGGAGTGCGTTTTAATATAATATAGGAATTGCTGGAAAAGCGCAAACGATGGCGAGCGAACGTTACCTTCTTTTCCAGTCTCCTCTCTTTATCTGATGTGTACCGATTCTGCGAAACTGAAAGTATGATTTCAAGATATTTTCCACGAACCGGCGAAGATTAGCATAACAACATTGCTATTGCGGCTCACCGCACAACGTCGTCCCTATCGACGAGGGAACACGCCCCAGATGATAACAAAATTCCTAACCGTAAACATGCCGAACTTTTGCGATGGTGTTGTATTTTTTTTTTCACATTTTACTGCCCAAGAACAAGCTTCCCCGGCCCGAGATGAGCCTATCCATGGGCGAAGTGCCAGATTTATACGTTTCGATTAGAGCACCGGGCTCAAAACTGAACCCGCCTGCGGGCGGATTTACCGACACTTTTTTATTATTATTATTATTATTATTTATTGAAAT